>JADBJO010012096.1:0-50000 GCA_016801955.1 Conus betulinus
CGTGCGATTTTGAAAATTGCCCATTCTCTACTTTGATTGCCGTGCTGAATGAGCATCTTTGTCCCTGCCGGCCAAAGTGCACCCAGAAGTTGAAGCCAGACGTGTGACAGTCTGTTTCATGTCATTTGATAGATGTGCGCAGATTTCTGTCTGTTACTGAAACATGTCTAATGTCACTAACATGACAATTACTGTGTGCATGCCAGTTTCTTGTGCTCTGTTCCGCACACCTTTACTGCCACGTGCACCACGAAGCTGGCTGCCACTGTCTATCACGCTGACATTACTGGGGCAAGGAGTAGACCGTGAACCCGCATCGTCATGTCCGTGGTGATGTGCTGCTTGTTGCTGGTTGGGTGAAACTGTCATGTGACTGCCACCAGGGGAATCCCCGTTGTGTCCGCACCTGCCAGGTTGACCCTGTTTTGGTGACATGTCACGCATTGTCGCCAGGCCGCCCCCGCGCGCAGAAAAGTTTGACAAGGTCAGGCTTGTTGTCATTGTCATTCCTGCCGCCGTCACCTTGGCGTCATCCCTGCCGCCGTCACCTTGGCGTAGGGCCGCGGATCTGGTCTCCACGGCCTAATGGACAGATGTCCCTTCACAAACAAACCGCCTTGCATTCCCTTCTGGCTTGTGCTGCTGTACTGGCATGCCCTTGTGTCAGGTCATTTGCCACACGTACCCCCATTGTGTCTAACTTCCCCCTGTAGTCTCAAAAGAATATACATTTTCTCTATCCATTTTCTGAATTTAATAATCGGTTGATGTTCGTTGGTTCTGGCCTGACCCACACAATGTGCCTGAACGATATCCTCCTCTGTCCATGTCTTGTTGCCAGCCACACCATTTAAAGCTGACAGCACTGAAGTGGCGCAGGTACTGAAGTCCTTCTCATGAAGTTGAGTTGATTTCCGTTTCCATTCCTTTTATGTCCTCTCTGAGAGTTGAACTGATGGCAGAACTGTATTAGCTGAACACAGTAGCAAACTCTACTAAGCAAGAAGTAAAGACGCTGTCCCATATCATACAGAAGTGCTGATGACAGTCTGCCGCTTCCTCGCTCCAGGCCGTCACCCCTCTGACTGGTCTCTTTACATTGCTTGATCTCTTTACATTGCTTGATCTCTGTACATTGCTTGATCTCTGTACATTGCTTGATCTCTGTACATTGCTGTTTTACAGTACTAAGTTTGGTCATGATGTCATTTAAGGCCTTTCCTGATTGCGGTGTTCTGTTCTGTCTGTTGTACACTCTGTTGCCTGATCACATCGAGATTTTCTTTGACGGGGACAGATGGAATACTGGACTTGCATTCACTGATAGCCTCGTGCACATTCTCACGATTTTCCTTCAACGATCAGGTCCTGGGTCCTGGAAAACTGGCTGTAGGAATGATAGAGCTGTGCACTTTTGCTCCTTGTGGTATATTTCAGCCTGAAATGTGCTAATTTTCAGGGAGGAGTCCAGTAGTTTGTCTGGCGCTGAAATGAAAACAAAATGGTGCCCTGTTAAGAATCTTACCGTTTTATTGTCCTGGTCCCTAGTATTTTAAAGAGTTGTGTGAATGAATGACTTTTGAGTTGAGTTCAGCACCGTGACGCACAGCCCTGATATGGCCCTTTGCGGTCGGCTGGGTTCTAAGCAACAGTACCTTACCCTAGCTCTTACCATTTTTATGTCAAATTATGGCTCAACTTTTTGCAGGGAATGTTCAATCTCACTGTTTGCACTGAAATAGGAAGATCATCTATCCACACTTTGTGCTGGGTTTCTCCAACCCCTTGTCATGGAACAGAAATGGGTTGCTGGCCAACACTTTCACAATCGCCCCTCTCATCCTCATACCTCTTAGTGAAGGGTATTTTCTTGCCTCGTTTGTTGTTGGATACACTCCCCATAGCCCCCTGATCAGCTGAGTGCCCACAATGCTGTCACTGCCAGACTCTCTCTCAGCCACAAGACAAACCTCCAGCACCGTAGGCAGGGAGCTGAAGTACAATGCATCGGGAACATCACGATTCCACACAAAAACTGGAAGGGTGCGCGACATTTTGAACCAACGGCGACTTTTTTTTTTTCCCGATCCCCGAATCAACAGATTGCTTTGGCAGAACTATTTGCAGTTGCTGTTGACTTCTCGCTGTTGTTCAGCCTGGGTTTATTTCATCGCTTTGATCTGATTGACTTCTCGCTGTTGTTCAAACCAGGTTTATTTCATCGCTTTGATCCGATTGACTTCTCGCTCTTGTTCCGACAGGGGTTTATTTCATTGCTATGATCAGATTGACTTCTCGCTGTTGTTCTGACCGGGTTTATTTCATCACTTTGATTTCATTTCATTACACTTTAGACAACAGTGAGTTCACTGTGGCCAGGATGGGTTTAAAAAAGATTTTTTTTAACAAGCTGTGAGTTGACTTTGATATGGTGACAGCCCTGATATGGCCCTTTGTGGTCGGCTGGGCTGTGAGCAACATTACTCTACCTTATGACCTGTGCATTCAAATGTCACTTTCCTGCACAGTTCAATGCTGACCATTCCAAAGGCAACCAGTGCAACAAATTCAATGAAACCTTGCCCTCACAGTAGTTCTGAAATCCTCAAGCCTGTAAACTGTGAGTTTGTGATAATATACTAACAACATACACATGGATAGGCATTGGTAATATGAATTGTACTGCTGTTCATTCCTCCTGAGGCTATGTTGATGGCATCATTTAGTGACCGATGCTCTATGTCTCTTGTACAGATAAGAATTTTGCTATGTAGTGTGTGTGTGTGTGTGACAGACACTTGATGTATGTATGCTTAATGCTAATAAAATGATATGAATCATCACTGTTCTTGTTACAATTGGCTCTTTGTTGTGTAATAATGTGTTCTGTGTTGGTATTCCTAGTCCCTAAAGGGAGAAGGGCCAGATGGCAAAAATAATATATCTGTTACCTTTGGAAATGATAATTATGCCAGTCCTTTTCCTTTCTGGTCAGACCTTTGGAAATAATGATAATAATCAGTTAGTCCTTTTCCTTTCTGGTCAGCCAAGACTGTTGCAGATGCTCTCTGAAAGTGCTTCCTATGGGGAAAGTAATTTTGAGGTTTTTTTTTTTTTTTTTTTTAAGCTGGCATGATGTATACAAGTGCTTGTATGCAAAATACCTGAGGACATGTGGTTATCCAATGCTTGTTGTACCTGTATGTATACAATACTCTGTTTATGTGGTATACAGATGATTGCACATACACATTTATGTGAAGCACTGGATACACATAGCATTACACACATGTATACCACATTTACTTTTTGTAATGTTCAACATATGTGGAAGCAAAATGCCTCATTTATATTGCGCATATGTATGCCCACATTACACAGACACCAAGCAGATGTCCATCATTTTCTGCCCTTGCAGATCCTTGTCCTTGTTCTGGAAACTATCATTTTTTCCCTTTACAGCAGTTTATGACATGCCAGATTTATTTGGGGGGGGGCAGCTGAAGCTTGGTAAATTGTCTGGAGAGGGATGTTGAGGCACTGAAATGTTTGTTTACTCCAATGCTCAGCATAGATAGAATTGAGCTACCCGTCATGATTGAACTTTGCTCTGTTCCTTGTATGGTATGTTTTTTTTCCAAAGGCCTGATTTGTTGCATGATGGATAATGGGAAACGTGTACTTTCTTCTTTGCATACGTTTGTGTTTTTCAGTGAATGGAGTCTTGTTTGTTGGTAGTAGCTTCTTCTGTTGCTTGGACAGTGTGAAAATCTGTTTCAATGTTTTTGTTATGATACTAACCAAACAAGCACAGTATAAGTACCATAGTGCAGGTACCCATAGTCGTCAAATCTCAAGATAGGTTAGGATTTAAAGAGTTGATCAGTTCTTCAGTTTTCATCCCACCATAGTTATCTCTCTTACATCACAGTTGCAGACAACAGTCTAGAAAACTTTCAAGTGCATCAGTCCACATGGTGCCATTTTTTCCAACACTGAACCTTATCATGAATGTGGATCTCAAGATTTCTTCATGTTTCAAAACATGTTTCAGCTGATGCTCATTTCAGAGTGAAAATTGCGTTTTTTTTTTTTTTTTTTCCAATTGGAATTTCATAAAAATCAAAAAAAATTTTATAGTTCATCTTTTAATTACAAGTGGTATAAGTTCCTCGCAAAGATATTTTGCACACATTCACATGTCTAAAAAGTGTATATGCAGAGCTTCAGATTTTATGCCCCCAGCAGCTTAAAGTGAGGGGACAAAAAGCAAAAGCCCGAGAGCTCAGCAGTTAGCATCATGAATTTCCGGTGTGTACAGAACTAGAAGGTGATGTTTCACTCAATTCCTACGTGCTAATTAAAATTTGGCTTGGCAGCAGATAGTTTGCAGTTGAGAAGAATAGTTTGCAGTCAAAAGAAAAAGATACAATTTAAATTTCTTTAACGCCAAGACCCGTTTACCCTAAAACTTGCACAACGCCAAGACCCGTTTACCCTAAAACTTGCATAACGCCAAGACCCGTTTACCCTAAAACTTATATTCCCACTGATGGCTCCATCAGGAGCATGTCTATGTTCCCCCAGGGTCTACAGTCCCCCACTCACTCACCATTGACTCTGCCGGCAGTGAGACAAAGTGAAAGCCAGCTGCACGCTGTCTCGCAGGCCGGCGGCGCATGCCACTCCCTCCCACACCTGTAACTGACTGGCAGAGCAGGAAATGGCAGAACAGAATGTTGTAGTTGCATGCTCTCATTTTTATATATAAATATATGTACGTGTGTGTGTGTACGTGTTTCTCGCAGGCCGGCGGCGCATGCCACTCCTCCCACACCTGTAACCGACTGGCAGAGCAGGAAATGGCAGAACAGAATGTTGAAGTTGCATGCTCTCATTTTTATATATAAATATATGTACGTGTGTGTGTGCATGTGTTGACTATATCATCATCATGTTTCTTCTTTTTTTTTTAAAGTTACATTGTTTATTGTGTATTTGAGAGAGAGAGTGAGAGAGAGAGCGCGTTTGGTATTATTTTGCATTCTTTATATGGGATATTTTGTCTGTAAGAACAAACTGATAAATGGCAAGACTAAATGCACAAAATGTTATGTCACAGCTCCCCAAATTCACACTAATGATTTGTGAGAGCTAGTAGTATCCTGTGCATTTTTAGCCCTGAGGAAGATAGCCTTGGGGGGAACATAGACCTGGGGGAACATAGGGTGCCTCCCGTTCCATCGACACTGCTGAGTGACAGCCTTGGCCCTGGCTCTTGAAATGGTCTCTAAATCAAAACAAAGATTACCTCATTTTGTCTGACTCCCTTTTTGCTTTGGAGGCCATTGCTGGTTGTAATCTCAAGCACCCTCAACTGCTAAAAGTATTCAAACCATACACCTCTCCGATATCAGATGGATCAGTTTTTGCTTAGGTTCCCAGCCATGTAGGCTATTGAGACAACAAGGTAATTAATCCACTTTCCAAGAGTGCCAGAAAGAAAAAGTTGAGTAGACTGTCTATCTCTCACACTGATCTAAACCCAAAACACAGGCTATGTCAAAGACCTCTGGTAAGAGGAATGGAACTCACAGATAGATGACATATTTTACAAAATCTGTCCAAACCTGAAAGTTTCTAGCATGTTCCTGAGGCAGCTGTAAAGACGAAAGTCTTGTGCCGTTTACATATGGCCATTTGTTTTACACCTAAACTTATATTTAAAAGATATAGAAGCTCTATGGTGCATTCCATATCATGTAGCACGTTTAGAGTGTGGGGATTTATATGAAGCGAGACAAACATGTTACAGCAGACTCCATGAAAACGTCGTTGAGAGGTGCCCCACCCTGATATGATCTTTGAGTTTCTGATTGATATTAACATTTTTCATCTAAGTTTTTTACTGAAGAAAGGCTTTAGATTAAGTTTCTGGTGCATTTTTGGAAGGTGAATTTCATGGGTGAATGTTTTTCTTTTTTCTTAAAATGACTTGCGAGTTGATTTAAATGTGGTGACAGCCCTGATACGGCCCTTTGCGGTTAGCTGGGCTTTATAAGCAGCATTACCGTACCTATCCTAAAACTGCTGTTGGTATACTTCTCAACAAGCATTAGTGTCTATTTTAAATTGTGTACAATATTGGAAATTTCTGTATAAGCTAGGAACAATGGGATAGGGTGGGTTTAACATTTCATCACACTGCAGAGACTTCTTCCAAGTAGTAACCATCTCAGTTTGGATTAACATAGGTCATTTCGATTCCTCAGCATACTTTGGCTCTAAACTCGTGCTCTCTCACCAGTTTTACAATGTTTCAGGGATGGTGTTGAAGAAACAGGGATGTTGTTGAAGAAACACATAAAGCTTGACGCGATTTCACATGTGGAAGTTAGCAAGAGTTGTCACTCTTTGGTCAATATGCCCATCCCATAACGGAGCTGTTTACCCTTTCTGTAACTCTTCAATATCCATGGCTTAGGTTTTCAGTATTTTGAATAATAAAGTCTATTGAAATAGAACATGATACATAACACTTTTTTTCCCAGAGTATAAAATGATGCCATTTTAATTCTGAGAGGAAAACAGTTGTTACTTTGCAGTCAGATAACCTTCATATCTTTTTGTTAACATCATCTCTACATCTTTCTGCTGCTTTTTTGTTTCAAATTTTCCTTGTTTTGAAAACGTTTCAAAGCCCCTTACTTATTCAGGATGTGTGCATAAATACTCGTAATCATTGTTATCTACCAACACTTTGCAGCATAATGAATAAAAACAACTCATGTATTTTTAGCTCAACTTATAAAGGATAAACACCATAAGTTCTGTAAATACTTTATCCACAATCGGACCTGTTTATCAACTTCTCTTCCTCCCAGGAATCAAATGTTGTTCTCTGTAAACCAACCAGTTTTCATCTACCCTAATTTGCACAGCTGTTTGTTGTGCGTGCGACAGGGAGGGAGGGGGAGAAGAACAATATGTTTTTAACATCTTAGGCCACTGGCCCTTAGAAAAGTCAAAGTTATACATGAACATGCGTATAGAAAAAGTGCTGGCACATTGAAGCATAAATGTCGCCACATATTTACAAACAGGCTTGATATCCTTAGGCATCATTATTTTTCTCATTATTTTTCTTTTGCGAATAGCATAAAACAAATCCAGAGAGAGTTTTCTGATTTTTCATACTGATCTGTTTTTTAAAACGTTGGTGTACTGACTACTTGCTCTACTTGAATATTTGCTTATTATACCAAAATGTATGAGGGCAAACAAAGATAAAAATTATGTTTGTCTTCGACAACGCTGCATGCAGGGCACATTTGTGTTCACATTTTCACGAACACCACCATACAATTTTACCTGACAGTCTGGAAAACATCTGTAGTCTACAATATCAAAGTCATGTTCTGATTCAAATGATGCTTTAAACAGACGATACAGCTAGTTAATGTCCTTATTCATCACTGAGTGGTACCAGTCCTGAAGATAGTGATCAATCACTCCCTGCTTAAAGAAGTAAAAGAAATTTCACATCCTGCACCTTGGTTTAATTAAGCGAAACCAAACCCCAGGCTAAATAAAGTGTTTTTACCATTGTTGCCCAGCATACTTTACCATTTGTATCCATAGTAATGAGCATTGAATATGCCTAGCTCGGATTTGGGGACATAGTCATTTTAAGAATCTTTAACCAATATTTGATACATCCGACAGCAGTATCAATTGTAAAGAGGGTATTGCCCAGTTTCTCCATACACAAACTTGTTAGGTAGTTTTAAAGGGACTCTAAGAAAGCGTTTACATGCAAGTGAATGTACCTATTCAATGCAACTTGATCTATGTAGACCCCATATTTCAGATGCATACAATAATACTGACTGAACTTGAGAATAAAACTTTTTAAAGAAGCAAGTGTTTTCTTCTTCATCGTTCGCTCAGACACGAACCCCCGATGCACTGACGAAGTCTGGCAGAGGCCCTCCAGAGACTGTAGAGTTTCTCCCTCATCAGTTGGTCAGCTGTGTTGGACAGTCCTGTAGGAAGTGTTCCACTGTCATTGGGGCTGTACCGCAGGGGACACACTGCAGACTCTCCAATGCCGAACCTTGTGAACATGTGATGGTGTAGCCTTGAGTGGCCCGTCCTCAGCCTCACAATGTTGACTTGGTCTGTCTGGGTAGGAGGCAGTAGGCATCTGTCCAGTTGTAATCTGGATGTAGCTGAAGCTATCTCTTCCTCTGCTTCTCCTTGATGATCGTCTTGGCCTCTTCATATGAGATTTCCTGTTCCTCTTGTGGTTGCTGTCCTCCTTCCTTCGCCAGTCGGTCTGCCTACTCATTGTCTGCTATGTTGCAGTGTGAGGGTATCCACTGAATGATGGTTAGTTCAGTGGCCTGCTGCAGTCTGGCAAGGGCTGAGACAAGGGGGGTTTAAGATCCTTGTTCTTTGGGTTCTGTACAGCCTGCATACAGACAGTGCATCAGAGAAGATGACGACTTGGGATATATGGCCTCTTGATTTGCACACACTGTCTCTGCTGCTGTCTGCAATGCGTCTGCCTCAGCTTTCATTTCTGGTAGCCTCCTCTGCTGAGCCATCCGTGTATGCATACGTCCACAGCTCCTTGGGATATGCCTGTTCCATATGGCCTAGGGCTAGTGCTTTCTTCTCTGATTCTGACTGTGTGCCCTTTGTGAGAATGCCTGGGATTGTCTCTCTGACTTCCGGAAACTGGTCCCTTCTCCAAGCGGGTACAGAACTGTGTGTTGGGATCTGCTTTTTCCCTTGCTGTAGCAGGTCAGGGTCCTGCCTCTCGAATCTGCAAGCGTTGTGCACAAAACTGCTGCACTTCAGTCTGCGCTTGGTTGGCTCTGACATTGTTTTAAATGTCTAGTTTACTAATGCACTCAATCCACTGCACACATGCTATCCTGCCCTTTCACCACCAGACCCTCAACCGCCTCGATTCATTTATAAAAGCAAAGTCTAGATAGTTATACTTGTCCACTAATTCCAATACTTTACCACCTAAAGTCCATCTTTTATTTCTACCTAAAATGCTACCCATTTGAAAAACCTTTAGTTTTGTCTTCATTAATGTTCAGAGATCTTTACAATCATCATAGAGAATGTTAATCTGGTTTTGTAGGCCTCTGGCCTCATCGGCAAAAAGGAGAAAGAATTCAATCAAATTGGGCAGTAACTGAATGCCATGAATACCATTTTCATCCACAGAAGCTGCAGTTTCATTAATAAGAATAGAAAAAAGAACTGGACAAAGCATACATCCCTGTCGTAAACCTAGGGGCCAATCAAAAAGATCGGTTAATCCATCTTGCACTCTTGGTTAGGTCCACGTGAAAGGCATAAAGCTTCCCACCTCTTTAGGAAAAAACACTTCTCAACAATACCATTCAATGTAAAGATATGGTCAAAATGGAATATCCTTTCCCTAAATCAAAAGTTTCATTCAGAGGGAAAAAAGTCAAAGATTTCGATGTATTAACTACATCTTTTATGTCCAGTTTGTTCAACTAGCCTTCATAGTTCCTAGTAAAAATCTTTATATAAGAAGGGCCACGGCCACACAATGAGGAGAGGGAACGCATTTGAAATCTTTTTAGAATGTTTTTCCACATCTGTCCAAGCCCCAATCCATGCTTCCAACTCGATCATCCCTGAGGTCTGGGCTACTACCACCCCATCTCCTATCATCCCCCTCCCCAAACTTGTAGGGCTACATTCTGTTAAACACTTTGCAGAGGCCAGTCGAACCAGTATCCCATTCACCGAGATACTGATCTTTTCCGGCTGAGACTATTTTGGCCGTTAACATTTGTCACTGGTTGATACATTTAGCAGGAGGGAAAAAAAAGTCATGGGATATTCACAGCCTTTCACACTACTTCAGTGACCAAGTATTGTTGTTGCAATGTACAGTTGAATAAAACAGATGGATATCGCTCCTTCACTCTGGAAAAGATGCAAAGAGAATATTGCATGAAATCTGTTTGGACACAATAGTTTCACTAGTCCTATCTAACGATCAATTCAGTAAATCGGTCTTTTTCCTCATGACTGCGAAGGAACCTGTCAATATATGTGCACACGTTTCATCACCTGGCCAGTACCCAACAATCTGGAGTAGCAACTTGTTTTTCATGGATCAGATTTGAAACAGAAATGAAAACACAGCTTTACATCACACCTTGAAAACATTCAGGATTCTGTTAGCTTTTTTTTTTTTTTCCCAGATGGCAAATAAGCTGACACTCGCAAGCTATTTTGCAAACAGACTGACACGTTCATTCATTTATGTTAAAAAAGGTGTAAATTCTTTCACAATTTCCATATGGCCATGTTCAATCATAAAGTCCCCATCTCAGTTGCTGTCCCTGACACTGAGTGACAGAAAAAAAGAACAGTAGCCTATTCTGAAAACCTGGGCATGTATCCGTTACGAAAAATTACGGTTTGGCAAGAGTTGGGGTAGGGCGAGATTATGTGACAGTGATGCTCTGGATAAATCAACTGTTACTCTTACTCAGAATGTTGACATTTTCCCCATCATCCAAAACTTGTGTAAACAAAACACAGAATCTGACTAGTCTAGCTAATCATATTTTCCTAACAGAAAAAAAGCTAATAATATTATCCTGAGGGTAAAAAAGCAAGCTCCTTTTCTCATTGAATGCAGGAAAAGCAACCGAGAGATCAAAAACATGGGCGCACACACACATATACAAACTCACTCTCTACAACAGAATTTCATATATTGCATGACCGTATAAAAAGTGCATGAAACGTACCAATATAAAATCATACCATGTCACTCTCTAAATCATTTTCAATCAACCAATATTCTTGCTGCCTTGGACAAACTTTTATGCATTCTTGAATGTTTCAACTACCTCCTCTGGTTGGACAACACAATGGATCAAAGACAGGCTACTGCTGTAAATGTTGTCTCCCACAACCAGTCCATTCCAAGGTCACACATTTGCTTCTAATGCCAGTCCACAAGATAACCTTGATAGTTCAGACAACTGTAGTCCACAAGATAACCATGATAGTTCTGACAACTATGCATTTCCTGGTCACAACTGAATGCTGCTTCCAATGCCAGTCCACAAGATAACCATGATAATTCTGACAACAGTGCATTTCCTGGTCACAACTGAATGCTGCTTCCAATGCCAGTCCACAAGATAACCATGATAGTTCTGACAACAGTGCATTTGCAGGTCACGACTGGATGCTGCTTCCAATGCCGGTCCACAAGACAACCATGATAGTTCTGGCAACTGTGCATTTCTAGGTCACGACTGGATGCTGCTTCCAATGCCAGTCCACAAGACAACCATGATAGTTCCGACAACTGTTCATTTCCAGGCCATGACTGGATGCTACTCCCCACAACCAGTCCCTGCCTTCATCGTAAAAACAACTTTTCCTCCCCGTGATAGTCACATCTGGCCCACAAGAAAGACCTGCAAACAGAAACCACAATGCTCCATTCTGAAAACTGATGACCCAGAGAAACTTGCATGAGGATACCTGAAAATTCAATGCAGAAATATGTAATATTGCTTATAGCCCAGCTGACCATAAAGGGCCATATCAGGGCTATCACTGTGTTTAAGTCAACTCACAAGTTCATTCACACAACCCTTTAAAATACACCTTACATGAACATGCTATGCAATGATAAAAACAACTCATCACATTATTCTGTGCAATCAATGAAAGCAATTCATGCTACAATCAACAAGTAATTATTGTCAAAGTCATTGTCTTCTGTTAATGTGAAGAACTGGCTGACTACAGTACACTGACAACATACATGTCATTCAAAGCTTCTGTCAAAGTTAAAAACTGTTCTGCTCTTTCACATCCCCCTCCCCCTTGCAGCCACCACCTATTCACCAAATAGGAGGAATGAAATTTTCCTGCTTTCTTATTCGGCTTACAGCATTCACAGAACGTCACTCGGATGAGGTCAGGTGCTGCACTGAAGATCAGCCATCGGCAAATCTCCATCAGCACTGAAAAACAAGAACAAATAAAACAATTGACTTTCGATTTCACATACATATCATCAAGCAGAGCCATTCTCAAATAATTACATTAGGACTTCACCTAAAAGAAGAAAAATCTACACTGTATCTTTGGATCAGAAATCTCACAAGCCATCATTAAACAATCACATAAAAATGACAATATAGTGCACATCAAAAGCAAAACTTGGGACACACAGAGTTTCATGTGTACAAAGTAAACTTCATCTACTTCCATTAAGCACAAAATCATGAAGTACAGCAAAGTGTTTTGTTCCTGAAATTTTACACCAAATAATTTCAAAATTGCTGTTAGCAAAACAAACATTTTGTAAGTAACAAAACTGGGGAAAATGCATGCATAGCAAATATTAATGCCAGTGTGTACTATAAACATGCATGCCAACTGCTACCAGAATGAATGCAAAGAATGAAAATAATTCATGACGCAGTCAACACACAATTATGTCATCCAAAGCTTCTATCAAAGTTTAAAAACTATCTGCACACACACACACACACCCCTACTCACAAGATAAGAGGAAGAAATTCCTTCTTCGCAAGACAGGATTCAGCTTTCAAAAGGCGTTGCACTGAACATCAGTGGTAGGGCAGAGCTGCAGCATCACTGTCAAACACAGAACATTTGAACAAATTACCCTTTTGTTTAGAACAGTTGACAACCACCGCTCTTTAAAAGTAAGAAAATCCACACTGTTATTTTTTGGTCAAACACACTCATGTACACTTTCAAGCATGTACATTATATGGTCCATATTCTTCTAATAAACAGAGAATTATTACGTAATACCCTTGTGTCTGAATATCGTTAGTAAAACATTTTGTAAATAACACAAATGGGGAGCTTGGAGCTTGTGCATGCAAAGTGAAAGTGCCCAATCCAGAACTAACAATAAAAATACATGGCAACCTCAACCAGAATGAACAATACTATTCTATGCAACGATAAAAACGGTTCATCACATTATTCTACGCAAACAATGAAAGCAATTCATGCTACAATCAACAAGTAATTATTGTCAAAGTCATTCTCTTCTTCTGTTAATGTGAAGGACTGGCCGACTACAGTACATTGACAACACACATGATGTTAATGTCATTCAAAACTTCTGTCAAAGTTAAAAAATTTTCTGCTCTTTCACATCCCTCCTCTCCCCAGCAGCCTTCCACCTATTCACCAAATAGGAGGAATGAAATTTTCCTACTAATTTGAGATCCAGCATACACAGAACATCACTCAGATGAGGTCAGCTGCTGCACTGAAGATCAGCTATCGGCAAATCTCATCAGCACTGCAAAATAAGAACAAACAAAGCAATTGACCTTCGATTTCACATACAAGCAGAGCCCTTCTCAATAATTACATTAGGACTTCACCTAAAGTAAGGAAAATCCAAACTGTATCTTTGGGTCAGAAATCTCACAAGCCATCATCAAACAATTACATACAAATGACAATATAGAACACATCAAAAGCAAAACTTAGGAGACACACAGTTTCATGTATACAAAGTAAACTTCATCTATTTCCATTAAGCACAAAATCATGAAGTACAGACCAGTGTTTGTTCCTGAAATACCTTCACACCAAATAATTTCAAAATTGCTGTTAGCAAAACAAACATTTTGTAAGTAACAAAATTGGGGAAAATGCATGCATAGCAAGTATTAATGCCATTGTTTACTATCAACATGCATGTCAACCACTAACAGAATGAATGCAAAGAATGAAAACAATTCATGATGCAGTCAACACACAATGATGTCATCCAAAGCTTCTATCAAAGTTTAAAAACTAACTGCAACGCACACACACACACACACACCTGTTCACAAGGTAAGAGGAAGAAATGTCTTCTTCACAAGACAGGATCCATCTTTCAAAGGCGTTGCACTAAACATCAGTGGTATGCAGAGCTGCAGCACCACTGTCAAACAAAAAGAAGATTTGAAAAAAATTACCCATTTGTTTAGAACAGTGGACATCAACCACTGCTCTTTAAGAGAAAGAAAATCCACACTGTTATTTTTGGGTCACACAAACTCATGACATGCACACTTTCAAGCATATATATTATATGGTCCATATTCTTCTAATTAACAGAGAATTATTATGTATCCCCTAGTGTCTGAATATTGTTGTTAGTAAAACACTTTGTAAATAACAAAACTGGAGAGTGGGGGCGGGAGCTTGTGCATGCAAAGTGAAAGTGCCCAATCCAGCACTAACAACAAAACTGCATGGCAACCTGAACCAAAATGAACGACACTATTCTATATGCATCAATTAAAAACAGTTCATCACATTATTCTAATCAATCAATGAAAGCAATTTATGCTGCAATCAACAAGTAATTATTATCAAAGTCATTCTCTTCTTCTGTTAATGTGAAGAACTGGCTGACTACAGTACACTGACAACAAACATGATCATGTCATTCAAAGCTTCTATCAAAGGTTGAAAAATGTTCTGCTCTTTCACATCCCTCCTCCCCCAGCGACCTCCACCTATTCACAAAATATTTAGGAGGAATAAAACTTTCCTGCTTTCTAATTCGGGATCCAGCATTTACAGAATGTCACTCAGATGAGGTCAGGTGCCCCACTGAAGATCAGCTATCGGCAAATCTCCATCAGCACTGAAAAACAAGAACAAACAAAACAACTGACCTTCGATTTCACATACATATCATCAAGCAGAGCCATTCTCAAATAATTACATTAGGACTTCACCTAAAGGAAGAAGAATCCACACTGTATCTTTGGGTCAGAAATCTTGCAAGCCATCATCAAACAATTATATAAAAATGACAATACAGCGCATATGAAAAGCAAAACTTAGGACACGCACAGTTCCATGTGTATGAAGTAAACTTCGCCTATTTCCATTAAGCACAAAATCATGAAGTACAGCAAAGTGTTTGTTCCTGAAATATCTTTACACCAAATAATTTCAAAATTGCTGTTAGCAAAACAAACATTTTGTAAGTAACAAAACTGGGGAAAATGTAAGCATAGGAAGTATTAATGCCAGTGTGTACTATAAACATGCATGCCAACTGCTACCAGAATGAATGCAAAGAATGAAAATAATTCATGACGCAATCAATACACAATGATGTCATCCAAAGTTTCAATCAAAGTTTAAAAACTTTCTGCACACACATACACACACACACATACACAGAAACCTACTCACAAGACGGAAGGAAGAAATGTCTTCTTCACAAGACAGAATCCAGCTTTCAAAGGTGTTACACTAGACATCAGTGGTACGCAGAGCTGCAGCATCACTGTCAACAAGAAAAAGATTTGAAAAAATTACCCTTTTGTTCAGAACAGTTGACACATCAACCACCGCTCTTTAAAAGTAAGAAAATCCACACTGTTATTCTTGGTCAAACAAACTCATGACCTGCACACTTTCAAACATATACGTTATATGGTCCATATTCTTCTAATAAACAAAGAATTATTATGTACCCTTAGTGTTTGAATATTGTTGTTGGTAAAACATTTTGTAAATAACAAAACTGAGGAGGGAGAGGGGTGGGGGTGGGGTAGGGGGGGGGAGCTTGCGCATGCAAAGTGAAAGTGCCCAATCCAGAACTAACAATAAAAATACATGGCAACCTCAACCAGAATAAACAACTCTATTCTATGCATCAATAAAAACAGTTCACATTATTCTATGCAATCAATGAAAGCAATTCATGCTACAATCAACAAGTAATTATTGTCAAAGTCATTGTCTTCTGTTAATGTGAAGAACTGGCTGACTACAGTACACTGACAACACACATGATGTTAATGTCATTCAAAACTTCTGTCAAAGTTTAAAAATTTTCTGCTCTTTCACATCCCCCCCCCTTGCAGCCACCACCTATTCACCAAATAGGAGGAATGAAATTTTCCTGCTATCTTATTCGGCTTACAGCATTCACAGAATGTCACTCAGATGAGGTCAGGTGCTGCACTGAAGATCAGCTATCGGCAAATCTACATCAGCACTGCAAAACAAGAACAAATAAAACAATTGACTTTCGATTTCACATACATATCATCGAGCAGAGCCATTCTCAAATAATTACATTAGGACTTCACCTAAAAGAAGAAAAATCCACACTGTATCTTTGGATCACAAATCTCACAAGCCATCATTAAACAATCACATAAAAATGACAATATAGTGCACATCAAAAGCAAAACTTACGTCACACACAGTTTCATGTGTACAAAGTAAACTTTACCTATTTCCATTAAGCACAAAATCATGAAGTACAGCCCAGTGGTTGTTCCTGAAATATTTTTACACCAAATAATTTCAAAATTGCTGTTAGCAAAACAAACATTTTGTAAGTAACAAAACTGGGGAAAATGCATGCATAGCAAGTATTAATGCCAGTGTTTACTATAGCAAGTATTAATGCCAGTGTGTTTACTATCAATACATACATGCCAACCGCTACCTGGATGAATGCAAAGAATCAAAACAATTCATGACACAATCAACACACAATGATGTCATCCAAAGCTTCTATCAAAGTTTAAAAACTAACTACACAAGCACACACACACCTGTTCACAAGATGGGAGGAAGAAATGCCTTCTGCTTAAGACTGGATCCAGTTTTCAAACGACGTTGCACTAAACACCAGTGGTAGGCAGAGCTGCAGCATCACTGTCGAACAAGAAGGTTAGTAAAAATTACCCTTTCTGAACAGTTTAAACATCAACCACTGGTCTTTTAAAGTAAGAAAATCCATACTGTTCTTTTTGGGTCAGTTGCATCTCTCACAGATGAATTTATGTTGTTTATAGTTCAGCTGAGTACAAGGTGCATTGTAGTCTCCACAGTCAATTACCTACGCACAGACATAAAAAAAATGCACACATAAATACATAAAAAGAGATATAACCTAAGATCGCACGCTGCAAAAGATTTATTGCACACTCATATACATACCTGCATTCAGATACTCACCAACATCAGCTCTCTTAACTGTTGCACTCTTTCATCTGTTTTCATGTCATTTCAAGTTGCTCTTAGCTCAGCTGACCAGGTGGGGCCATATCAGGGCTGTTATTTCGTAAAACCTGAACAAAGTTGGCTGGGATGGACCAGCCTGGCCTCAATACCCTGACAATCAACAAATGTCATACCAACCACCATTTTTTTGGTCCCTGGAAAGTATCGATCCAAATCCAACAGAAACGACAACAATCAACAACAATGCTGCAATCCTCGTCAGGTTTATACCGCAACATCTTGACTGCCTGGATGTCCAGTCTGCAAACATGGTTTCATCATTTAGATGATTTTCATCTGTTAACTCATACCAACACAAAAATGGGTATGCACACACACAAAGGGACCAAGCCACTTACCAGCAGGAGATCCAGGTCTACCAATGGCTGTCACACCTGATGTCCTGATGGAACCTGCCTTTGGCTGCCCCTGCAACACGGCGGGACCTTGTTCGTCTGCAACAACTCAGCAACCAGTGATTCTGAAACTGAATAATTATATATTAAGTAACGCATCGTGCACACCTATTCTCCCCTATATAAAAGTATCAGTCAATCAGATTCCCATTTACAAATGCTTTGAACAAAACTGTTCAACACTTGCCACACACAGACACATGCACACATTAATTTCACATTTAGCCCAGCTCTCTGTCCAATGCCTGTAGTCACCTTGAGACACCTACATATAGAAAAATAATGAACAACAGCTACATAACATCCAGCAATGTTCTCCCTGTAAATACACATGCACGCCAACACATACATACACACACACAGACAAACACACACACACACACACAGACCTCACTTATCTCTAGCCCTCCAAACAGTCCTGTGTCTTCTTCAACAGCCTCTCGAGACACAGAAAACATGAGTTAACACATAGCTGCCCAGAAATGCAATTGCGTAACTCGGAATTTTTTTGACATTTTTGGTATACTGTAAGAGCAGGTCAAAGGGCATACAGTAGCCAAGTCCCAATCACATAATATGAGATAAATAATCAGTCTTTTACGTCCAGTAAAATTTGATTTTCAGACTTGGCGGCAGTTGTATTTACGGGCAGCAAATTATATGCCCCCAACAATGTTGCCCCTGTGAATAACAAAGCACATGCACACTCCCATCCCTGCCTCCCTCTCCTCCTCTCATCTCTCCATCCCCATCTCCTCTCCCCTAAATTTCCTTCATTAAGACAGAATTCCAACAATGTTACTTCTCTTAATCACACACACACTCACGTCATTTCTGGCGCTCAGAAAGGTCCAATGTCTTCTTCAACAGTCGTGACACACCTGCACATCAAACACCTTGAGTTAGCATGTGCCCCAAACAATGTTGATCTTGAGAAAAACGCTCACTAACACCTCACATCCTACCCTCCCCTCCCCCCTTCCCCCCCCCCCCCTCCCTCCCCCCCCCCCCCCCCCCCCCCCCCCCCCCAATCCCCCTGTCCCCTTCCAGGCTATGGGAAGGAATTGCGACAAACAGAAACCCACCAATCCTATCTTCCCCTGATCGTGCTCACTTCCAAGAACTGAAAGCCAAACACTACATGGCTACTTTGGCTGCCAAGGAACTGCCTCTTTTGACCAAGCCCCATGCAGGAGTTGCCAATTCATACACCAGGGATTTTATCTAAAAAACAAGAAACATAGCAACAAAATAACATGCACATACTTATGCACAGAGTACTTTTATCAAGCCCTCTTGACTGTCTGATGTCTTTTTAGCCGTCTTGAGATGCCTACACAGAAAACATGAACAACGGATTTTATCTAAAACACAAGAAACATAACTACATAATAACATGCACATACTTATGCACAGAATACTTTTATCAAGCCCTCTTGACTGTCTGATGTCTTTAGCCGTCTTGAGATGCCTACACAGAAACATCATCAACAACATATCAATCGAACACAGAGTACTTTTATCAAGCCCTCTTGACTGTCTGATGTCTTTAGCCGTCTTGAGATGCCTACACAGAAAAACATCAACAACATATCAATCGAACAGTGCTGATGAAGGCTGCCGGATGGTAGCTGAAAGCTCCGCTTTGTCCACCTTTCTTGAGTCCAGGGTACGAGTGTTTAAACATATATATGTACAATAATACAGTCACTATCATCATCACAAACCTCATACAGTCTCCAACGCCCCCCCCTACCCCCTCCCATCAACACACCCCTTTCTGCAAACAGCAAGAATTCCCTATACCTTCATATGCACATCCCTGACCTTTTCCCTCCCTGCCTCCCCCCCCATCAAAAAACCAAAGGTCAGCATGTAATGCGCCCAGAGATCCAAATGGTCCAGTGTCCTCTTCACTCAGTCCTGAGACTCCTGCACAAAGAAAGAAAAATGAGTTAGCATATGCCCTCAACAATGTTGCCCCTGTGAATAACACTCTCACACTCCTCCCCATTCCTGCACCCCCTTCCCTTATTCCTCCTCCCCCTATCTTCCCCCGTCTCCTCACTCACACACCCCCTTCTGTCCCCCTTCGTGGTCACCTTCCCCTTCCCCAACTCTGCCTCACACACACACATTCATCTCGTTTTTCGTCCTCCTCTCTATCCAATGTCTTGAGACACCTCCATAGAAAACTCAATTAAATTAACATAGAAATCCAACATTAATGTCATCCCTCTTAACAGCACACACACACACACACACACACACCTCACCTCATTTCTGGCCATCCAAATGGTCCGGTATCTTTCTCAGCATTCCGGAGACACCTGCACAGAAAAAAAAAAGAAAGTTAGCATATGCCTCCAACAATGTTGCCCCTGAACACACTCACACACACACACCCCCCCTCCCCCTCCCTGCCCCCCTCCCTTCCCTTCCCTTCCCCCCCCACCCCTCCCCTCCTTTCCCCCCACCCCCCCCTCTCCCCCCCCCTCCCCCATTTCCAACCCACCCCTCCCCATTTCCCCCCACCCCCACCCCACCCCCCTTTCCCCCACACTCCCTCCACTCTCCCCAACCCTCCTCCCCCTGTCCTTCCAAGCTATGTTGTCAAAACTTAACATCTTTGATTGCGGTCAGCCATTTCATCTGGAATGTAAGAAACAATTACACATTAACACCCACATATATACACACTTCTACTGACTTTTCTTGACTGTCTGATGTCTTCTGCCACCTTGAGATACCTACACAGAAAACCCAACCCCGCAACTGTCACACAGTCCCAAACCCCATCATACCGCAAAGATCGACTGGCCTTATTTGGAGCCCTTGCTAAGGAAGTGAGAACTCTCTAATGCAGGGAGAAAGGTTTCATGACAACTGGAAGGCGTTCCATTTCTGCTTACTGCCCACCTTTTCAGCCTAGCTGTTTACATTGTGATTTTACAAACTTTTTCACAAAGTATTTTCTGCAAGATTTTCTCCTAAACAAGGTGTCTTCTCAAGTTATCAACGACAATGTTTTCTATGAATTTATTGAGGACTCGTGCAACCAGCAAGTGCTAGGGCTTGGAGATGACCACACAAAGTGATGTGAGTGTGGGAACTGAGAGTTAGTTCAGTCCACACTAGAGATTCGTCCGACTTACAATCAGAAATTTCTGCGGAGGAGTCACCTGCAGACTGGTTGGACACAGTCTCTGATCACCCAGATCAAGGACTTCACTCAATCTGTTGGTCCTACAAGGCCTCTAGGACTGGATGCTACCCCTGTGGAGTACTTCCAACTATGTGCAGACCTTTTGCTTGAAAGGATTGCTCAAGAGATCCACTTGTATGCACGATTAAAGGGGGTGACAAATTCCACCGATACTACAGCAGACAAAATCGCTGCATACCTTGGGATGCTCATCCTCTCATAGGGGCTGTTCAATCTCCAAACTATCAATGCTAATGAAGCACGAGGCCTGAACTGAGGCAGCCAAAAATAGCTGAAGTGAGGCCTAGAATGCGTTTTGTAAAATTGACTCAGTTTTTGCACCTCAACGATTCCACTACCAATCAGCCAGTCCCAGCCGTGACAAACTCTACAAGGTGTGGTTAGTGCTAAACAACGCCAAAGAAAAGTTTGCAGCACACTATAATCCACACAAAAACGTCAGTGTGAATGGAGCAATGATTAATTTCAAGGGGAGGTGCTCTTTCCTCAGTATATCCTCTCTCAAACCCACCAAATGGGGCATCAAGGCATGGGGGGCTTGCAGATTCAGAAACTTACCATCTCATTGATTCAACATGTACACTGGGAAAATAGCAAGGACAGGCAGACCTCCATCTCAGCACAGGTGTGCTGACAGATCTTGTACAAGTGTACAACAGATGAAACCACCATGTGTACTCTGACAATTGTTTTCAGCTCAGTCTGTTTATTAGAAACTCTGCTGGTAATTTCTTGGGCCACAGGAACACACCAAACAAAAGACAGCATTGGTTCCAGCAGAAGTCAGAAACCCAGCTCCCAACAGAAGAGGTGAGCTTGGCTCAATCTTAAAACCTCTGAAACATGGTCTAGCTGCAAAGTGAGGCGCCTGCAGGTGGAAATCTGAACAAATTGAAATGTAACTGATAGCAAACAGCCAAGAAAACGCAGACACATGAATCACAAGACAAGACACGATTCGTTTGGACCTCTTAGGTTTTCTTCAGGCAAGATACAGAACACTTTTTCACTGTTTCACTTGCTTTGCAGTACTTTCAGGGGAAGCTGAAAAACAAACATGTCCAGGTAATAACAGAATATACACCAATAGTCAGCTCTATCAATCTGTCTGCTGTATCAATCACATGGGAACAAGCCATTCAGTGGGAACAAGCCATTCAGATGCTTAAGGTAAGGTCATGTTGCTTGTAGCCCAGCAGACCACAAGGGGCCATATCAGGGCTGTCACCACATTAAAATCAACTCACAAATCATTCATTCACACAAGCCTTCAGATGCTTAAGGTAAGGTCATGTTGCTTATAGCCCAGCCGACTGCAAAGGCATCACATTTACAATGTGGTCATGGTGCATTGCTAAGAATACCTGGATCAGTGCAGCACACATTCTAGGGAAGCAGAGCAGCACAGCTGAAAAAGGAGTCCAGACGTCAGAACACTGAAAATTTAACAAGGCTTACCTGGAAGTTGAAGTTTAAAGGAGATTATCATTTTGAAAGAAGCTGCTGGGTAACGGTATATACATGTACCTACCCATCAGCGACTCCATGGGTTCTTGGGGATCCCTGTAGCTGAACTCTGGGGCACACACAAGGTTTCCTCTGGTAATCTAAGACTTGTCAAATCATATAAATGCTGAAAGAATTTTCAAAATTTTGCTATAATATCAAAACATTTGAACTGAAAATATGCCTTAACCTTTCATTCATTCAAAGAATCAAAATTCAAAAAGAAAAAAATGTCTTAACCTTTCATTCATTCAAAGAATCAAAATTCAAAAAGAATTAAAAACTTTTTCTTACATTATCAAAACATTTTAAAACAGTTTGACTGAAAATATGTCATAACCCTTCAAGTGGACAATAAAACACAAATTACGTTTCAAACATATATACAACATAATAGCTTAACCCTCTAGTTTTCATAACAGGAGTACAGGTGTAGGGTGAAAACAATGGCTGTGTGAAGGTCAGCAGTGTCCAGTATAGGTGTACATGAAAACAATGGCAGTGTGATGGTCAGCAGTGTCTAGTGCAGGTGTAGGTGAAAACAATGGCTGAGTGAAAGTCAGTGTCCAGTACAGGTGTAGGTGAAAACAATGGCTGCGTGAAGGTCAGTGTCCACTACAGGTGTAGGTGAAAACAATGGCTGAGTGAAGGTCAGCAGTGTCCACTACAGGTGTAGGTGAAAACAATGGCTGAGTGAAGGTCAGCAGGGTCCAGTACAGGTGTAGGTGAAACAACGGCTGAGTGAAGGTCAGTGTCCAGTACAGGTGTAGGTGAAAAACCGGCTGAGTGAAGGTCAGTGGTCCAGTACAGGTGTAGGTGAAAAAAACTGGCTGTGTGAAGGTCAGTGTCCAGTACAGGTGTAGGTGAAAACTGGCTGAGTGAAGGTCAGTGTCCAGTGCAGGTGTAGGTGAAAACAATAGCTGAGTGAAGGTCAGCAGTGTCCAGTACAGGTGTAGGTGAAAACAATAGCTGAGTGAAGGTCAGCAGTGTCCAGCACAGGTGTAGGTGAAAATAATGGCACATGCGAGGTTCCATCTGGTAATATAAGACTTGTCAATCATATAAATGCTGAAAGAGTTCTTGAAACTTTTGCTATAATATTAAAATACTCAAAACACTTGAATTGCAATATGTCTTAATCTCTTTCATTCATTCAAAGAGTCAAATTCAAAAGGAATTTAAAAGTTTTTCTTACATTATCAAAAACATTTTGACTGAAAATATGTCATCACCCTTCAAGTGGACAATTAAACACAAATTACGTTTCAAACATATATACAACATGATAACTTAACCCTCTAGTTTTCCTAACAGGAGTACAGGTGTAGGTGAAAACAATGGCTGTGTGAAGGTCAGCAGTGTCCAGTACAGGTGTAGGTGAAAACAATGGCTGAGTGAAGGTCAGCATCAAGTACAGGTGTAGGTGAAAACACTGACTGAGTGAAGGTCAGCATCAAGTACAGGTGTAGGTGAAAAAACAACGGCTGTGTGAAGGTCAGCAGTGTCCAGTATGGGTGTAGGTGAAAACACTGGCTGAGTGAAGGTCAGCATCAAGTACAGGTGTAGGTGAAAACAACGGCTGTGTGAAGGTCAGCAGTGTCCAGTATGGGTGTAGGTGAAAACCGGCTGCGTGAAGGTCAGTGTCCAGTACAGGTGTAGGTGAAAACAATGGCTGAGTGAAGGTCAGCAGTGTCCAGTACAGGTGTAGATGAAAACAGCGACTGTCTGAAGGTCAGCAGTGTCCAGTACAGGTGTAGGTGAAAACCGGCTGAATGAAGGTCAGTGTCCAGTACAGGTGTAGGTGAAACAACGGCTGTCTGAAGGTCAGCAGTGTCCAGCACAGGTGTAGGTCAAAATAATGGCACATGCGAGGTTCATCTGGTAATATAAGACTTGTCAATCATATAAATGCTGAAAGAGTGTTGGAAACTTTTGCTATAATATCAAAATACTCGAAACACTTGAATTGAAAATATGTCTTAACCTTTCATTCATTCAAAGAATCAAAATTTAAAAAGAATTAAACATTTTTTCCTACATTATCAAAACATTTAGAACATTTTGACTGAAAGCATATCATCACCCTTCAAAGTGGACAATTAAACACATACATTTCAAACATATATACAACATGATAACTTTATCCTCTAGTTTTCATAACAGGAGTACAGGTGTAGGTGAAAACAATGGCCGAGTGAAGATCAGTGTCCGGTACAGGTGTAGGTGAAAAAACAGCTGTGTGAAGGTCAGCAGTGTCCAGTACAGGTGTAGGTGAAAACAATGGCTGTGTATTTTTGAGGTCAGTGTCCAGTACAGGTGTTCAATGATCACACCTGGTCTCATCTTTCCACTTGGACAGGTCCAGCTTGGGAGATCCCTCCAACAAAGAGCTTAGGAGACCCCTCCAACAAAGTCAATCAGACCATGGAAGCCCAGTCAACACAGAGGTGATATCTGGGCTATTGATGTAAATGTGAATGCGACCAAATGAAAAGTACATATTTTCTAAAACTGGCTCACAACTTCATAATCCTGGAACACGGTGTCATGAAATGTATGAAAGGAACATAAGTTTTGTAACATCTTTTGATTCATCTCCTTCACATTACACCATCTGTGTGTGTGTGTGTGTGTGTGTGTGTATGCGTGTGTGACACTGTCTGTGCCTGCGCGTACTGCACAGGGTTGGGGGAGCACAAGCATCTTCTCAATGCAAGTCAGCAACTGCTTTTGCCGTCACACCAACCATGAAAAGTTTATCATCATGGAAGAAAAGACATATAAAGACAAACCAACAACAAAGGAACAGCAGGAAAAAAACAGGTGAGAATGATGCACCTCGACATAAAGGCAGAACACAGCAGAAAATTGGAAAAGTTTCTAACAGATGTGGGAATGGCAGAAGACAAAAGGATACACACACGGCAACAAGAACAGACCAGTCAATCAATTCATGCTGGTCGCAGCCTAGCCGACTGCAAAGGACCACTGGGGTTGCACTTGGTTTCATCCTCCCTCTCCGACATGGATGAAAGGGACGATTCTACCCCAGACTTTTGTTCACAGCAAGCCAACAGAGCCCAGTCAACACAGAGGTGAAAGAGGCAGGAGAAAAGAGTAAGGAGTAAAGACACATCAAAGTAAGGATACCAGCACTTCATCCCATCTTTCTTCCATGATATGTCTGACACTGGTGAACCCTCAATGGATTTTCATTCAAACTTCAGCCAAGCTCAGTCAACACAGAGGAGGTATCAGGCCTATACACAGGATTAACTTGTGCTTTGCTTGTCTTGATATACACGACAATGATATTGAAAGATAACATTTCTGAAAAAAATTAACATCAGGTGTTGCACGTCTCAGTATAAGGTGTATGAGGTCTGCAATAAAGGAACTGTCATGTCATGCAAGTCTCAGCTCTCAGTGTTTTGTCCTGAGTGGTCTACCATAGGGATTATACCATACAGCTTCTTCTTCATTCAAACAAGTAAAGCCATTTCAATTCATGTTGCTTGTAGCCCAACCACCTGCAAAGGGCCATACCAGGGCTGTCATGTCAACTCTTCAGGTAGATTTGAAGAGACTCTCATGAACACAAACAGCAGGGGAAAACAGCCTTAGTTCAATCTGGAGCCGATCAGAGTCCTGTCAAGACAGTGAACAGCTATCTTAGCAGCGCCCTAAGCTGCATGTGTCACAACTGTCAGAAACACTGCCTTCTGACAAGTATCTTTCAAGAGTCGGATGTGGTTTTAATTGGACGTCTTTCACAGCTAGAATGGTGAATCCATCCTGACCGACGAATTTCAGGATCAGAAATGCACGGTCAAAGTGAATACACTAAATCTGGTTAGGTGAAAGAGTAAACACCATTTTCCTGACCCACCAGATCATCATCAGATCTCTTCCACGCTGAGCAGAAGCAGACACTGCACGCCAGCAAGTGCACAGAGTGGAAAGTCGTCAGCAGGGACGACGGCAAACCTTGTTTTACAAAACTGACAATTTCTCAGAGACAGCCAAGGCCTCATTTTGATGGAAGAAAATGGTGTGGAATGGAACATATTTACGAGGGTTGACTGCCAGAACCCAGTATCTCATGTACATATACAATATCTAATATACAAAAATACACACAAAAGAAAGAAAAATGATAAAAAGTTAAGAAGCTAGTCGTCGTAAGAATCAATAGGATCAAGCCAGACTCGTGCAAATAGGCAGAGGCGATATTGGGAAGTAAATGACGCACTTCCCTCATGAGTGGGGGGGGGGGGGGGTTTAGAACATAGGGCGCAAAGAGACAGGCAGCAGCAAGCAAATCAAGAACACGATCAGTCACAGGTAAGGATAGATGGTCAGATTTGAATGTGGATTTTACAAAAAAAAAAAA
Source organism: Conus betulinus (assembly GCA_016801955.1). Taxonomy (NCBI): domain Eukaryota; kingdom Metazoa; phylum Mollusca; class Gastropoda; order Neogastropoda; family Conidae; genus Conus; species Conus betulinus. The sequence continues at coordinate 26,660 of JADBJO010012096.1, forward strand.
AAAAAAAAGAAGGGGTTCTTAAGAATCAATAGGATCAAGCCAGACTCATGTAAAGGTGCAGAGGTGATCATGGGAAGTAAATGGCGCACTTCCCTCATGAGTTAGGGGGGTGGGGGTGGGGGTGTTAGAACATAGGGCGCAAAGAGAGGCAACAAGCAAATCAAGAATATAATTAGTCATAAGTAAGGATATAGGGTCAGATTCAAATGTAGATTTTACAAACAAGGAAGAAGGTAGTCTTAAGAATCAATAGGATCAAGCCAGACTGCTTCCCTCATGAGTTGGGTGGGGGGGAAGGGGGGGGGGGGGGGGGGGGTTAGAACACAGGGCGCAAAGAGACAGGCAACAAGCAAATCAAAAACACAACAAATTAGTCACAAGGAAGGATATATGGTCAGATTCGAATGTGGATTTTACAAACAAAAAGTTGAGCGGAAGACACGGGAAATGGAGAACACAGAGTGGTGTGAACAGAGCATATGCCAAATGAGGGTTACAGGTAAAGCAAAGAAGTGGAAATGGGAGTAGAGTGAGAGAAATGACTTGAATGGGGAGGGATATAGATGAAACAGGCCAGACAAAAAAGCTGAGTCTTGGAGGGTAAGGCAGAGAGTAGAATAGATTTTTCTTTAAATCAACATGACAAATAGGAATTTTAAAAAAAAAAAAAAAACCACCACCAAACAAAATTCAATCAAAATAAAACAAAATAAATGGAAAAACAACAACAACAAAAAAATGTAACCCTTTAAGGAACACTTTGACCTTCTGATCTCGATTTTCATTTGATCACTGCCAGAGCTACCACCTCCTTGGTTCAGACATTCACAACTTCTAAACATGGTTTACTGATGGGCATTTTCTTTCATGCCAACGCACAGAGAATGGACAAGAGGTAAAAGCATGTCAAACACTCTGCACTTCATGGAGAATACAGATAATTGGTGAAAACATTCAGTATGAGTAATCAAGGGCACTGTATGGATGAAAACATCACACTGGATTACTTATGTATCACATGCCTAAAACATCAGACTGAACGGTTACTTATGTACCTCTAGACACTGGCCTTGAAGAAAATGAGGATGCTGAGACAATCTACTTTGGTCTGGCAAATGCTTTTCATTCTAGACTGCACATCAGACTTTTCAGAAGAGGAGGCACAGGGTATACAGGGTAGTCTTACACTGAATCAAGGACTGTCTTTGGGGAAGATAGCAGACTGTGTGTGAATGACGGACTTCTCACAGCTGGCAGCAGAAAGTAGCAGTGTGCCACAGAGAAGGTAGCAGTGTGTATGAATGATGGACTTCTCACAGCTGGCTGGAGAAGGTAGCAGTGTGTGTGAATAACGGACTTCTCACAGCTGGCAGCAGAAGGTAGCAGTGTGTGTGAATGGCAGACTTCTCACAGCTGGCAGCAGAAGGTAGCAATGTGCCACAGAGAAGATAGCAGTGTGTGTGAATGACGGACTTCTCACAGCTGGCAGCAGAAAGTAGCAGTGTGCCACAGAGAAGGTAGCAGTGTGTATGAATGATGGACTTCTCACAGCTGGCTGGAGAAGGTAGCAGTGTGTGTGAATGGCGGACTTCTCACAGCTGGCAGCAGAAGGTAGCAGTGTGCCACAGAGAAGATAGCAGTGTGTGTGAATGACGGACTTCTCACAGCTGGCTGGAGAAGGTAGCAGTGTGTGTGAATGGCGGACTTGTCACAGCTGGCAGCAGAAGGTAGCAGTGTGCCACAGGCAAGATAGCAGAGTGTGTGAATGAAGGACTTCTCACAGCTGGCAGCAGAAGGTAGCAGTGTGTGGGGGTGATGGAGTGTTGACTAAACAACACGCACATTGCAATGCACAGAAGTCAATGTGGTGATTCAGCATTGACTAAACAACACAGACATTGCAATGCACAGAAGTCAATGTGAGTGATGCAGCACTGACTAAACAACACAGACATTGCAATGCACAGAAGTCAATGTGAGTGATGCAGTGTTGCCTAAACTAAACAACACAGACATTGCAATGCACAGAAGTCATTGTGAGTGATGCAGTGTTGACTAAACAACACAGACATTGCAATGCACAGAAGTCAATGTGGGTGATGCAGCATTGACTAAACAACACAAAAGTCAATGTGGGTGATGCAGCATTGACTAAACACAGAAGTCAATGTGGGTGATGCAGTAATGACTAAACAACACAGAAGTCAATGTGGGTGATGCAGCACTGACCAAACAACACAGAAGTCAATGTGGGTGATGCAGCGTTGACTAAACAACACAGAAGTCAATGTGGGTGATGCAGCGTTGACTAAACAACACAGAAGTCAATGTGGTGATGTAGCATTGACTAAACAACACAGAAGTCAATGTGGGTGATGCACTTTTTCTACTCTTTCTTTCTTTCTTTTCATTCTATTTAATTTTATCTTTCATACTATCAACGCACGTTCCAATCTCTCTCTCTCTCTCTCTGTATATACATGTGTATCTCTAAGCCTTCAACAACATGATCTCTTCAAAAGTCAGTTTCAAAATGAAGTGACTGAGGGTGGAAAATGAAGCAAAATTCAGAAAGAAGTGGGGTTAGGTACCGCCACAGACGCAGACAAACAGATTTCAGGACAAAACACAATGCATTTTGACCTCTTGGGTCTTCTCCAGGCAAAACAAATAACATTTAGGACAGTGAAAACGAATAACAAGAAACCACTAATCTTCTCGTATTCAGCATGAATAGCTGTTGAGAACATAAGTGGTTTTCTCTATCTTCGTTTTCACTGTCCTAAATGTTTTTTGTTTTTGCCTGAAGGAGACCAAAGAAATGCATTGTTTTGTCCTGTAATCTGTTTGCCTGTGTCTGTGGCTGTAACTAACCCTCTTCCTTTCTAAATCATGAAACTAAGTATAGCCTTCCTAAGGCTACGCTGATGATACCTATTTAATGTAAACAGTAAACCACTTAAAGGGTGATGACGACAACAAACCCATAGGTTTGTATAAAAAAATTGTAGAAAAAAGTGAAGTACAAGAACACATTCAGCAGAACAAGTAGTAAATCAAAGAAAAACAAAGCATCAAAATGAGCAACTGCCAGCCTCCCTGTCCTAAGCTATCTAACTCTCTATATATAACCTAAACCTAACACCCTATCCCCTAGCCATAAAGACATCTAACTTTATATATAACCTAAACCTAAAACCCTATCCCCCAAAACAACTAATCTTTATATATAACCTAAAGCCACATCCCACTGCCCTTTAGACATCTAACCCTTTATAAATATACCTAAACATAAAGCCCCATCCCCTGGCTCTATAGATATCCAACTCTTTATATGTAACCTAAACCCCTAACCCCTAGTCCTATATCTAACTCTTTATATATAACCTAAACCTAATGCTTAATCCCCTAGCCCTATAGATACCTAAACTCTTATATATAACCTAAACCTAATGCTTAATCCCCTAGCCCTATAGATACCTAACTCTTTATATATAACCTAAACCTAATGCTTAATCCCCTAGCCCTATAGATACCTAACTCTTTTATATAACCTAACCTAATGCTTAATCCCCTAGCCCTATAGATACCCAACTCTTTATAGATAACCTAAACCACAAGCACTATCCCCTGGCCCTATATCTAACTCTTTGTGTATAACCCAAACCTAAAGCACTATCCCCAGGCCCTATATCTAACTCTTTGTGTATAACCCCAACCTAAAGCACTATCCCCAGGCCCTATATCTAACTCTGTGTATAACCCAAACCTAAAGCACTATCCCCAGGCCCTGTAGACCTCTCTTATATATATAAACTTAACCCCTATATCTAACTCTTTATATATAACCTAGACCTCTATCCTCTAGCCCTACATATATCTATCTCTTTATATACAACCTAAACCTACAGCCCTATCCCCTAGCCCTAGAGATCTAACTCTTTATATATAGCCTAAAACCCTATCCCCTGGCCCTATATCCAACTCTTTATATAACCTAAACTAAAGCTCTATCCCTCATCCTATAGACATCTAACTCTATATATAACCTAAAGCCCCACCCCAAGCCCTATATCTTAACTCTTTATATATGACCTACACCTCTACCCTCTATCCCTAATGATATCTAAACTCTTTATATACAACCTAAACATAAAGCCCTGTCCCCTAGCCCTTGAGGTCTAACTCTTCAGGTATAACCTAAAACCTAAAGTTCCATCCCATGGCCTTAGATATCTAACTCTGTATGTAACCTAAACCTAAGCCCTATCCCCTTGCCCAACAGACATCTAATTCTTTATAATTAAACTAAACCTACAGCCCTATCCCCTGACTCTATAGATAACTCTTTATAGATAACCAAACCTACAGCCCTATCCCCTGGCCCTAGAGATAACTCTTTATAGATAACCAAACCTACAGCCCTATCCCCTGGCCCTAGAGATAACTAACTCTTTATAGATAACCAAACCTACAGCCCTATCCCCTGGCCCTAGAGATAACTAACTCTTTATAGATAACCAAACCTACAGCCCTATCCCCTGGCCCTAGAGATAACTCTTTATAGATAACCAAACCTACAGCCCTATCCCCTGGCCCTAGAGATAACTAACTCTTTATAGATACCTAAACCTAAAGCCCTATCCCCTGGCCCTATGGATATGTAACTGTTTATTGATAACCTAAACCAAAACTCCTGTCCCTTTACCCTATCGATATCTAACTCTTTACATAAACCTTGAACCCATAGTCCTTTCCCATAGCCCTATAAGTTATCTACCAACGCCCCCTTGCCCTTTTCCTACGGTCCTTCTCAATTCTGCGCAAATACGAGTCTGTACGAAAGTCGATGGATTCGTAGCGTTCAGGCGGCCGACGAGCTCGTGTAGAGCGGCGGAGAGGTTGAGGCTGGTCCTGCTGTTGCCCAGCACCAGCATCACCAACCTGTTGGGCAGCGGCCCCTCCTGCCTGCTGCCTACCCCCTGTACAACAGAGCAGCAACACCACCAACATCAGTCCATTTCACCCTGAGCCAGTAAAACCAACGTCAGTCCACTTCACCCTCAGCCTGTAAAACAGAGCAACAACACCAACATCAGTCCACTTCATCCTGAGCCTGTAACACAGTAACAACACCAACATCAGTCCCCTTCACCCTCAGTCTGTAAAACAGCAACAACACCAACATCAGTCCACTTCATCCTGAGCCTGTAACACAGTAACACCAACATCAGTCCACTTCGCCCTCAGCCTGTAAAACAGTAACAACACCAACATCAGTCCACCTCACCCTCAGCCTGTAAAACACAGTAACAACACCAACACAAGTCCACTTCATCCTGAGCCTGTAACACAGCAACACACACACATCAGTCCACTTCATCCTCAGCCTGTAAAACAGTAAAACACCACACACATCAGCCCACTTCACCCGCAGCCTGTAACACAGAGTAACAACACAAACATCAGTCCACAAGCAAACTACACAGAAACACAGTACACAGTTACATTCTGTTCACAGTCCCATCATTAGCAAATGAGTTTACATTTCAAAGTCAAATACAAGTCATTCTGCAGTTCAAACTGAAGTCAAAAGTGAGGCATAATAGTTCCAGCCAGTACCAACCCACTCTGTAGTTTACATTATGCCAATATCAAGAAATGTTGAAAGTTAAGCCCAACATGACTTAACTCACAACTTGGATATGCATGTCATCCTGGAGTATGCCCTGGTTTTTGTTTGTTTCTTTGTCGTTTCATTTTTTTTTTCTTTTTTTTTTTTCAAGTCAGCAAACAGCTCCAAGTGAACACCTTGCACAAATGTAGCTCACATCATTGTAAATGAAATTACGGAACACCTATCAATGGAGGTTGCTACTGTGAAAAGAACAGCATTGTGATAACAAATAAACGTAAAAAGATTTTGCAGCTTATCCCCTGAGAAACTAGGGATGGAGCTTGTACAGCGAAAATGAGATCTGCTCAATTTTGTGATTGTACTAATATGTCTACCCACTTTTTTGGTGTTCTCTTTACATCAAACTGGATAAACTTTTGCTTAACATGTCAAATGTGTTCCTTGTCTGTCACAAAAACAGACTAAGCCTGACAGCTGTAAGCAATTTATCTGATCTGCTCAAGAAAACTGCAATTTACTCCTCTCCATCCCAAACCATCTATTCAGTGTCCGGTTTAAAACGCCGTTTCTTCCCTCCCTGTCTGCTCCATCCCCCCTCCCCTCAGGCAGCAGTGATATTCTTCACACAGTTCTGTCCCTTGATTCCCTGTCCGTGTACAGGTCCAGCCAGACCTGAGCCAGGCAGCAGCTCAGTGTGACCATCCAACAGTGGTGTATTCAGCAAGGCACTTTTTTTTTTAAATTGCAGTTGTTTACAGTTTTTTTTTTAAAGCGTAATCTGAACAGCAGGCAACACAGAAGTCACAGTGAGCGCATGCATGTAGATGAAGTGCCAGTCATCCACAGACCACTTGGCTGACTCCAGTGTGGAGTTCCTGAACCCTTAGGTGTCCAGCACTGAAGATATGTCCTTTGGTAGTTTTTGTGCCATTGACAGTAGCAATGATCAAGACTATACAGCTGATTTGTCCCACATATTGTCTGTACTGGAGCTAGCAGAGTCATAGGATATGCCATTGTTATCAACCAAAAGAAAATCAGTGCCATGTGCTACATTTTAAAAGATGAGAACATTTTTTTCACAGGGATATAATTTGTGCCCATAGTGAAACGTTTTCTGTCAGTTTCCATCTCAATCACGTTTACAGATGATAGAAACATGCATTTTGATCACCTCATAACGAGGCCCTATTTGATATTCGTGTAATGTGGTGAATATGGCCTGTGTGAAGAAATGATATTCTTGTTATTGCAGGAGGAGAAATGGCCATGACAGACACCTTAGCCCTACTACAACTGTTACTGCAGGAGGAATGGCCATGACAGACAACTTAGGCCTGTTACTGCAGGAGGAATGGCCGTGACAGTCACCTTAGGCCTGCTACAACTGTTACTGCAGGAGGAATGGCCATGACAGACACCTTACCCAGAGCTGCTACAACTGTTACTGCAGGTGGGATGACCATGACAGACACCTTAGGCCTGTTACAACTGTTACTACAGGAGGAATGGCCATGACAGACACCTTAGGCCTGCTACAACTGTTACTGCAGGAGGAATGGCCATGACAGACACCTTAGGCCTGCTACAACTGTTACTGCAGGAGGAATGGCCATGACAGACACCTTAGGCCTGCTACAACTGTTACTGCAGGAGGAATGGCCATGACAGACACCTTAGGCCTGCTACAACTGTTACTGCAGGAGGAATGGCCATGACAGACACCTTACCCAGAGCTGCTACACCTGTTACTGCAAGAGGGATGACCATGGCAGACACCTTAGGCCTGCTACAACTGTTACTGCAGGAGGAATGGCCATGACAGACACCTTAGGCCTGCTACAACTGTTACTGCAGGAGGAATGGCCATGACAGACACCTTAAGCCTGCTGCAACTGTTACTGCAGGTGGGATGACCATGACAGACACCTTAGGCCTGCTACAACTGTTACTGCAGGAGGAATGGCCATGACAGACACCTTAGGCCTGCTGCAACTGTTACTGCAGGAGGAATGGCCATGACAGACACCTTAGGCCTGCTACAACTGTTACTGCAGGAGGAATGGCCATGGCAGACTCCTAAGGCCTGATGCAGTACTGTTCCCTATTCCCCAGGCTGGGTCAGCCATCAGCAGCCTGTGCCCTCTAAAATTTCCTGACAGTGCCAACAATATGCTAATAAAGGGCTGGACATTTTGTACAGAAACTTCTGGAAAGTCCACTGCATATTACCAAGTTTGTTTTAGAAATGACAAAATGCCTGATGCCATAGATAATGTTCATCTTATATTACAGCTCACCTGTTCTCTTCCTTGGAATAAAATGCCTACATTCAGCATTACACCCTTGACGTTTTTTCATCATTGCTTTTTCAGAAATTACATTCTTCTGTGATCATGACCAACTTCTCTACAAATTCAGGAGTCAAAGACATTTACATACATTTGTACTTATGACCTATTTTCCTGCATAATATTCATTCATGATCAGTAAGCGGATATAAAGTTTTAATCACCAAGATGTCTGAATTCACTGGTAAGAGTTTAATTCACTGGATTATTTGGTAAGGATGTAACTCCAGAGTGTTAGGGCTGCGTTAATCCGTTTTTTTTTTTTGTTTTTTTTTTTAAATCAGTATGACACTTGGTGCTGAGATGAACAGTAGTGAGAACTGTATTAATCTTTGGTGCAGTGGTGTCCTTTTTTTGCAAATAACCATAAAAAGATCTGGGGAGCGGTGGGGGAGCATGGACGAGGAGGGGGGAGGGGCAGTAGGAGACCGGAGGATCAGGGGGAAAGGGGAGGGAGGACGGGATTTTTTTTTCCCCTTAAGTTTACAAGTTGTCGAATTATTACTGTAAGCTGCTTTTAACCCTTTAGCAGAGCGCAATTCCAGTAGTGATGCCAGGTGTGTTTCTGACATGGGGAACTTATCTAGGTGCTAAATCAAGTGGGATCATTAGGGTGCTGATGTGGCACTGGGGGTCACAGATGTAACTCAGTGTTTTTCAAGTAATGAGAACACTGTTCATGCACCACTCCAAGACCACCACTCCAGGGGACTGATGTTGGTGTTGAACTTTCAAGAGATTCACATGTTAAGTCTCCTGTGACTTAAGGTTTTTGGTTCTGGTCAGTCAGATCAAAGTAACAGTCCTACTCCTCGACAGGTACATGGACCATGGGAACATGAGCCACTTCAGTGTCTGCGAGTCCTACAGTCCACATGTTTTCTGCTCGTATCATGAACCACTTCAGTGTCTGTGATTCCTACAGTCCACACACTGTCTTCTGCTCACATCATGAACCACTTCAGTGTCTGTGATTCCTACAGTCCACACACTGTCTTCTGCTCACATCATGAACCACTTCAGTGTCTGTGATTCCTACAGTCCACACACTGTCTTCTGCTCACATCATGAACCACTTCAGTGTCTGTGAGTCCTACAGTCCACACACTGTCTTCTGCTCGTATCATGAAAACCACTTCAGTGTCTGCGAGTCCTACAGTCCACACACTGTCTTCTGCTCACATCATGAACCACTTCAGTGTCTGTGAGTCCTACAGTCCACACACTGTCTTCTGCTCGTATCATGAACCACTTCAGTGTCTGTGAGTCCTACAGTCCACACACTGTCTTCTGCTCGTATCATGAACCTTCAGTGTCTGCGAGTCCTACAGTCCACACACTGTCTTCTGCTCGTATCATGAACCACTTCAGTGTCTGCGAGTCCTACAGTCCACACACCGTCTTCTGCTCGTATCATGAACCACTTCAGTGTCTGCGAGTCCTACAGTCCACACACCGTCTTCTGCTCGTATCATGAACCATTTCAGTGTCTGTGAGTCCTACAGTCCACACACTGTGTTTCTGCTCATGTCATGAACCACTTCAGTGTCTGCGAGTCCTACAGTCCACACACTGTTTTCTGCTCATGTCATGAACCACTTCAGTGTCTGCGAGTCCTACAGTCCACACACTGTCTTCTGCTCATGTCATGAACCACTTCAGTGTCTGCGAGTCCTACAGTCCACACACTGTCTTCTGCTCATGTCATGAACCATTTCAGTGTCTGTGGGTCCTACAGTCCACACACAGTTTTCTGCTCATGTCATGAACCACTTCAGTGTCTGCGAGTCCTACAGTCCACACACTGTCTTCTGCTCTTGTCATGGTCATACTGCAGTTCTCCCATCCTGTTACCATCTGGCTGAGCCCACCATGGTCACTGGAATCTTTCAGACTACATCTTGGTGGTGACTGACACCTGCTTTTCCAGTTCTGTTGGTATTGCACTCAGCAACAGCCACAATCTGGGCTACATTACTGACATGTCCAACATAAAGTAGCTAAACAACACTTTCTAGGCTTGTCAAAAAAAGTCTTTATGAATCTTAAAAATGCAGCAACAATCTTTCTCATTCCATTCTTTAGTACTCTCCATACCACTACTCATTATGCACACACAAACACACACACATACATCCTTTTTCTTTATCAGTCAATCCTTTACTTACTTATCTATTCAACCTCTCTTCTAACTCTCATTTTCTTTTATCTATTCAACCTCTCTTCTTACTCTGATTTTCTTTCAAACACATATTTGTCTTTTACATACATTTTCTTCTTTCTCCACCATCTCCCCTCCCCCTCCCTCCAGCATCCCCCCTCCCCACCCATCCTTTTTGTTTTAATTGTACTCCTACCTTTGTGCTTGCTTAACACTTTCATTCCCTTCCAACTGCTTACTGTTATTATCATCATCATCATCATCATCATCATCATCATCATCATGTGACTGTGTGGAGTGGTAGAGAGAGCAGGTGAAGACAGGCAGATGAAGGTAGGTTCAGGAACCAAGGGACACCAGCCAGCCAAAGAGAACACAGAGGGAATGAAGTGGTATTTATTCCATTTTATTTCACTTCCAGAGCCCCCCCAGGAACACGACATCTCAGGTGAGATTTACCTCGTATTGTCCGGAGGCCGTTCTGGACAAACATTTCTGATGTGCAATGCTAACTCAGGCTTATCGGTCAGTAGGAGATTAACGTCCTATTGACCAGAGGCCCTTAAGGACAGACTCAGGCTACAGTGCCTCATACACACACACACATGGTGAGGTGGGCAAGGACATATGGAGAAGGAGGTGAGGGAAGAGACAGGGAAAAGATTGAAGGGTTGGGGTGGTTGAGAGTGTTGGGGAGGGTGGGTGGGGGTGGAGGGATGGGCAACACATGGTTATTGTGATATATGGGCGTGTAGAGGTTGAGAAAATATGTGTGGGGTGGGGGCTCGGGATGAGTGAGTGAAAATATCTGTGAATTTCCACAAGGAAGAACTTAGATAGGTAGGTCGAAAGACGGGGAACAGTTTATGAGTTTGTTGTTTATTCTTTGTTTTTATGTGCGTTAGATACATACATACATACACACGGTGCCGCTGACAAAACGGGCTTTGCCAGCCTCCAAGTGCTGACAGAAATGCATGCTTTCTGTTGCAACTTCCATACTGCTTGGCTCGCTGTCTGTTCAAAGCATTCAAACGTATTAACCATTGTTGAAAACTTGAAACCCTAGTAAATACAATGAAACATGTCATGTTTGATAATTCTGTTGTTGCATTCAATTACTGGTGATTAAAATCGGACAATGAACCCACTTTTAACAAGTCTAAAATATTTTTTCCAACTGCGATAATAAATACCAAACAGCATAAAATATTTTTATAATGACTGAATAGCAGGCATTTTACTCTTTCAACACATATACAATTGATTATTCAAGACTATGTCTGAGCGGAGAAACTTGTCTTTGAAAATTGATTTTCCTCCTTGCCTGGCTGTCGCATGAGTTTGCAATACGATTTTAGAAATCATTCTGTAGAAACAGACTGCCAGATAATAATTAGTATACATGTTCAGTTGCATTTATCATAGACATGGAGTCCTTACCAAGATTTTGATAATCTGAATTTCACAGGATGACAATTTAGCCAAGCAAGGTAAGTAATGCTGCTTATAGCCCAGCCGACCGCAAAGGGCCATATTAGGGCTGTCCTGCCCTAAAGTCAACTCACAAGTCAGACAATTTAGCAAAAAATTCTCACAAGGACACACAGTGAAACAAAGAAGGTGACTGTTCAAGAGGAGTTGGCATTGTTGGTCATTTGGTATAGTCACAAAATTGAGCTGAAACTGTCCCAAGCATGTGATATATGAAATGAGGGCTTACAGACTTTACTTTTAATGTCTTTTTGGATGCTACAGTTTCTTTCATACTTTGTGTGAAATCAAGAAGTTTTCAAAGACTGACCAGCGGAGAATTGAAAATGGTGCCAAGATTAATTGTACAAAATATCAGTTTTCAGAAAGTGCAGGCTTTCCGGTCCAATATAATTGTAGCAAATAAAATACATTAAAATTTGTGACTTTAATAGTGTATGTATAATAATCTTATTGTTTTTGAGGCATTCATATTTTAAAGAGTTTACACAACATAATCAAGATTCACCAATCTGGAGGGGTAAGGGGAAAGATTACTCTTGCACAAAACATTTCATCTCCTATGGGGTCACAAAAACCTATGTGCGCAGTGTAGCACATCGCTGCAATTATTATCATCATTATTACTAGTAATAGCAGTAGTAACTGTTGTAGTAGTAGTATTGTCACATCACTATTTATCATTCATAGTACAGACAGTTCTATCAAAATCATAATTATCATCATCACAACTGTTGTTGTCATTTTCAACCTGCTATTACCATAATCATTATAGTCATCATTTTCACTATTCACACCTGATGATGAACTTTTATTCATTTTGGATTTTCTAACCTTTGTATGTATGGATAGTTAGGTAGGTATACAGACAGACAGGTAGACAGATATAGATTTAGAGAGAGAGCAAGATAGATATTAATAGATAATACTAGATAGATATCATTCCATCTATAATATGATACATACATATGCATACATATATATGTGTATGTGTAGTTAGGTTGATAGATAGATACAGAAACATACACATGGATACATAGAGAGATATACAAATACATATAACATACTTATGTATAGATATAAGATATACGTTTTAACAAATTGATATATATCATACATAACATTTAGAAAATGTCATAGATAGATAGATAGATAGATAGACGGATGGACGGACGGATGGATCTTTCCAAGTTTCTATATTACTGCAAGTAGTTTTTTCATGTTTATTATCAACATCATCATCAATATCATTAGTAGCAGCACCAGTAGCAGTAGTAATAGCAGTTGTAGAAGTAGGAGCAGAACTGCTCATTTCCTAGATCTGACCATCTTTTCCATTTTCTACATTATCATTATTATCTTTATCATTAATATTATTTTCATTAACTCTACTACTATTATTATAGTACCATTTTTAACTATCCCCTTCCTCCTCTTCGATGATTACCACCCAAGCATTTTTGCCCAAACTGAAGAGATTAGCCGCTATCTATTCTCCTCTGTTTCTATGTTTTGAATGTTGTTTGTACTGAGGAAGACCCAACACGTCCAAAAACCACTGCGTCTGTGTTCTAATTTTTTTGTTCTTTTGTTTTACAGCTCAGGAGTCTATATCTTGCCTGTGATCTTTCAATTTTTGCTCGCAGTCATGCTACTCTGATTTAACCCCCTTGGGAACAAAGTCTAAAATTCCCTGGCCCTTCATGCCCTGCTCTCTAGGTGGCCTCAGTTTCAATTGCCTTTCCCCATCGATGCCCTTGATGAAGTTCTGTTGGGGTCACTAGAACTGGCAAGTTTATGGGGACTGTTACCAGACAGACATGGCTGCACCCTATGGGGGTGGGGGTGGGGGGTGGGGGGAGAATTCTCTCAACCTGGCTCCATGACTAAGTAATTATTGTCAGTAGGATGCTGGGTAGGTAGAGTCCTGCATGTACTGGATCAGATGGGAACATCAAACACTACTAGGTAAGGTAATGTTGCTTACAGCCCAGCCGACCGCAAAGGGCCACATCAGGGCTGTCACCATGGTGATGACAATTAAAAAGTCTTTGGAGGAAAACATTGATTCACACAACCCTTTCAAATATGCATTCTACAAACACACTGGAAATTTTGTTAAAAATCTTTTGTCTGTAAAATCTTAGATCAGTTGTAATCTCTTTCAGAAATTCAAAGATCACATCTAGTGGGACATATCTGAACAAGGTTTTCAGGGAGTTTGCTGTAAAGTGTTTATGTCTCACATCATGCAAGTCCAAACACTCTAAAAGAATATGTTTCACTGTGAGTTGTACCTGACATGCAATGCACCATGGAGCTTCTTCACCTTTTAAAAGATAAGAATAAAGACAGTCAGGCAAAGAAGGGGACACGCTATCCTCCTTAATAAAGCGTGGTGTCCCCTCTAAGAAATTGTGATACAGTGCAAATTTTAGTGTGTTTTTTTTAATACCTCTGTTCATCGTCTGAGCTTGTGACCGTTTTCATACTGTCACAGCAAACACATCAATCTCACGAAGACCTCAGAGAACAGAAGAATCTGGAAAAGAAGGCTTCAAGGGGAGACAAAGACAGGAAAGATCCATAAAAAAAAACGGCAGAAGACAGAATAGGAAAACAGCAGGTAACTATTTGTTAGGGCCCTGACCCTTAACCTGTCAGACATGGCAGACCCTACCAGGGGCATGAAAACCTACCATGTTGTGGTTAGGCCAGACAGCAACTTGATTTTACAGGCCTAGAAGCATTTTCAGAAGCTAGTCTTTCATCCAAGTATTGATGCCTCTGCCAGCAGAGCCTAAGGGATCACTGTACCGCACATGCCCTCTGACCTCGGCGAGGTTGCGACCCCCAGAGGGATCAAACATGACTGAAATGACTTGGCAGAAATGCAGTCTCCTCTCGGTCACCTCATTAATGCTCCCTGATTGCCGGTGCCAGGACTGTCATGGAATAAGCTAGACCATAGGGTGGATGGGGATTAGAATGAGTGACATGGGTGCACTGCAAATGAGTGGCACAGATGATGACAGAGAGAAATTTTTTAAAAAGCGTTTTAAACCTATTTTACTAGTTGCAGTTGATTCTTGTATCTATCATAGTATATCTTAGGTACAGACAATGATTTTGTGTCTCCATTGTTATGCCTAGCAGATCAGATCCTCCATATCAAAAGGGTCATTCCAAAGTAGTGACTGTGATCACAAAGGACTTGGTAGACTCTGACTGCGGTTGGAATACAGACAATAATGGACTGACCCCCTTGGTTTTAACAAATTTTAGTGCTCTGATGTAAGACTGGTGTGCTGGCAAGGTATGGTGGTGCAGATGATAATATACAGTCTGTTTGAATCTGAACTACGGACTTTGACAGAGAATAGTGACTTTGATACTAAGATATTAACATGAATATTGTAAGATCATGTGTTGGACTCTTTACTTTTATTTCAAGGTAACAAATTATAAAACCTATCTTTCGCCCATTTAACAACATTCTTGACTTAACTATTTTTTCAATGAAAAGACAGCACAGCTATTTATGAGACTGTAAAAAATGCACTATAAAATGTTATCTCTTGAGTGTTAATGCATTTTCCTGGTTTACTGATTGATCTCAAGGTAGTTTGTATCCTCACATACTGGCTGCTGACCGAGTGAAAAAAAAAGATTGCTTCACCAACCACAACTTGCAACAGAATTTCTCTCTGCAGTAACTTGGTCATCATAGCCACTGCTAGAATCAAAATAAGTTATAAAGTTCTAGGGACCCAAATGATTATGTAATGTGAATACTAGTGACGTCATAGTCCTAAAAATAGAAATTACCATGCATACATAGCAAACTCATCATGCAACATCTCATTTTAATGCTCTGAAAAAGAATATTTGAAAAAAGATACATGCATACTTGTGGTAGGTGTGAGCAAAACAGGAACAAATGACACAATGTCAACACATGCCTGTAAGAGGCACAATAGTAGCATTTAATGTCGGTGGTTCATGCAGAGGAAAGGTCACTTCACCTGTCAGTGAGTTTTCATCATCACTGCTTAGTCAAAGTACGCCACAGGAGAACTGAAACAGCTAACACCATGGCATTCACCACATCCAGAAGAACACAGAAGATTGTGCCTTTTGCAGCTGCACCGCTTACTGTAACAGTTTTCTTTACAGCTGCACTGGATGACCTTCAAAAGCTCAGTTGGTGCGGCTGGCAAATCAGTCTTCTGCGGTACAAAAACTCCACTCTCAATATTCCAACCCCATTCAAAGGGCTGCATGGTGTCAATCCCCATCCATTGCTGAACCTGGGGGTACACTCTTTGGCTGTGAAATCTGGCAGCAGCTGAAGTTGGTGGCAGTGAATGGACCTGAATGCATGTATGTCCTGTGACAACTTTCATGCACAACAGCTGGTGTTGCAAACAGTTGACAGTCTCTCCTGAACAACCATTTTACAGAAGCACCAGTGCTTTCTCACTTATTTCTGAAATTTCTTCCTGGGTTCTTTGTTGGAGGAATATGCCAGCCAATCTTCTGAGTTTGTCATTCTTCAGTATCTTTTGCAATGTTGTTCCTTTCCCATTTCCAAATGGTCTGGAGGTAGTGTCACATCCTGTCAAGGGTGTGGAGAGAAAGCAGCACATGCCAATTTTCTCCAATGTCATGGATCAAGAGCTTGTTATTCTAGCACCTAGTTTTTCCTTCATGCTTGTCTGAATAAAAGAAAATGTCATGAGCAGATGCACTCGCATGATGTATCAACAAAACCAGAATGTCAGTGTCCTCTCCAATGACAGCGGTCACCTCATGTTGTACATGCACTGTGACAGTCTGGACTATCGTAACATCTGCATCACTTCTGGCATGTCTTACAGTGCAGAGTGATTCCAGAACCGACTCAAGGGCATGAATGAAGCACTGCTGGTTTTCAACATTGCAAAGAAACTGTTCATTGGAGGACTGGAACATCATATCTAATGCATTCTTTGGAGGGCTGGAACATCATATCTAATGCATTCTTTGGAGGACTGGAACATCATATATCTAATGCAAAGTGCACAGCCTGCCCTGTCATCCCTTTCCTCGCCTGAGATGGGTGATGTCCTTGGTGCTTGGTCCTGACATGTATCCATCAAATATGACAACTGCATTCGGACACTTGCTTTTGATGAAGCAAACATATGTTTGATGATGATGTCTTGAAATACAGTTCCACATGGCCAAGGAAGGCGCAACACCACCTGAGGTCTGGTTTCAGAGTTCCTGACGGTCTTCCAGAGTTCACCAGCAAGTGCTGCTTTGCTGGGCTGATAATGAGACTGGCAGATTCAAGCAATGATGGAAAGCTGCAAAGTTGATTATGGAAAACCGTATAAAATGGCATTTCTGACTGTAATTTTATCCATCATACTGATCAAGTCCTTGATGGTGGTCTGCTCCGAGTCATTATCCTGAAGAAAAGTGGCCATCTGTCTGACAGCCTCAACTCTGTCTTCATCTTTAGGCCTTCCGCACTTCACTCCTGGGGCTCATGTTCAACAGCAAATGCTTTGGGAATATTCCTCTTAGTTGGGGAGTGTGTACTCCTTGTCTGGTGGTGCACAGCATCAGCTGTTGGAAGGTCTGGTACACACTCTAGTCCACCTTTCACTTTTTCAGCCCATCCATCAGCACGCTCCAAGCAGCTTTTCATCAAGGACTTCTGACAGCACAGTGTCCTAACTGGCCATACAGTCTGTCCATCGTCCATTGGTTCTGCTTCCTCACCACAACATAAGCAGCATTTTCTGAAATCAAATGCATCGTTCTTTGATCTTAATTCCTGGCAAAACTCCCTGCTTGCTTTTTCTTTAGAAAACTGCTGATGTTGTGCTTGGTGTACACATGACGACATGCTCATGCACTCTCTGACCTTCTGTACTGTAGATGCAGTCCCCTCTCTATGCACTAGCATGGTTGATAGCATCTCTGCCTTGTTGCTATGGGACTGCTGTCTTCTCTCCAGAACTGACATCTCTGCCACAGACAGTGCACTGCTCCACAACCTACAACAAACCGAATTACCATCTGTCTGAGTCACTGTTCTGCTCCCACAACCTACAACAAACCGAATTACCATCTGTCTGAGTCACTGTTCTGCTCCCTGACCTACAACAAAACCGAATTACCATCTGTCTGAGTCACTGTTCTGCTCCCTGACCTACAACAAACCAAATTACCATCTGTCTGAGTCACTGTTCTGCTCCATGACCTACAACAAACCCAATTACCATCTGTCTGAGTCACTGTTCTGCTCCATGACCTACAACAAACCACATTACCATCTTTCTAAGTCACTGTTTTCATAATGACCATACTAAAACAACTACATTAATAGGAAAAAATCAAGAAAAGTAATTCTGCTCTCAAGCTGAAACAATTAAAAGCACACAACTCCAAATTACACTCAAAGGGGAACACAAACACCATAAGTGTGGATATATATGCCTATGATTGTTCCACACAAAAGGCAAAAAATCACCTTCCTAAATCTTCATTTATTATATATATTTTTTCTGTCTTACTGAATCATGTGAGATTTTCTGAAAAAAAATAATTACCGACCGAATGAAAATGAATAAGTAAATTAAGGGACACATAAACAAATAACTTAACTGCAAATAAACTAATAAGTAGATAATGAATACAAAAAATCTTTCAGCAGAAATTCTTATGTAAACAACCACTATAGAGGTTTGAAAAATATATACATATTATTCACGCATGTTTCTGAATCATTTTACATATTCTGCAGAATTAATGACTGACTGCAAGAAAATGAGCAAGTAAATTAATGGATACACACACAGATAAATACATTGCAAACGAACTAAAAAGTAATATAATACACAGAATTTTTCAAACATTCAGTTCTTACGTAAACAACCAGACTAGGGATTAAAAAATCCACTGTTTGCACACAGATCTCTAAGAATCATGTAAGATCTCATGTAAATGAACAAGTAAATTAATAGATGCATAAACAAATATGTCAACTGTAAATAAACTAATAAGTAAATAATTTACACATACAATTGTTCAACATTATGTTCTTATGTAAACAACAAGAACAGGGGATTAAAAAAAAGTACGTTTTGCATATGCATCCCTCTGTGTCATTTAAGATTTCATACAAATAAAGAAGTAAAGAATTGGATGCATAAACAAATAATAAAACCATACATAAACTAATTAGTAAATGACATACAAATAAAACTGTTTGACACTACATTCTTATGTAAACAACAATAGGGATTTTACAATTCATTCTTGATTCATTTAAAATCTAATGCAAAAATAGTTACGAATTGAAAAAAAGTGAAATAAGTAGTGGATGTATAAACAAATAAGTACATTGTAAACACTAATAAGTATATAACATACGCATACATTTTTTCAACATTACATTCTAATGTACACAAGAATAGTGATGAACAAAAAAATATATATCATGCTCTTCACACACACACACACACACACACACACACCCACTCTTTCTCTCTCTCTCTCCGACCCCATCCCCATCTCTCTCTCTCTGCGCGCATGTGTGTGTGTGTGTGTGTGTGTGTGTGTGTGTGTGTGTGTGTGTGTGTGTGTGTGTGTGTGCATGTGTGTTGAGAACAATATGCCTACTACAATGAATGAAAAGAAGCTGTGTGTGTGTGTGTGTGTGTGTGTGTGTGTGTGTGTGTGTGTGTGTGTGTGTGTGTGTGTGTGTGTGTGTGTGTGTGTGTGTGTGTGTGTGTGTGTGTGTGTGTGTGTGTGTGTGTGTAGTGTGTGTGTGTGTGTGTGTGTGTGTGTGTGTGTGTGTGTGTGTGTGTGTGTGTGTGTGTGTGTGTGTGCGCGTGCGCATGTGCGTGTTTGTGTGTGTGCGTGCGCGCGTGTGTGAGTAGAGTGTGTGTGTGTGTGTGTGTGTGTGTGTGTGTGTGTGTGTGTGTGTGTGTGTGGACATTATGTAAACACAAAGAGACATTTTCACACATACTCTCAAAGTCTTTTGGATAGTGTGTCCCATCAAAGGCAGCTGTTGCGGTGCTTTCAATCTGTAAAAACACAACACCAACAAAAGTAAGTGTCATGTAGCCCACACAAAAGTAACATTTCAAAGACATGGATACCAGCTGCCTGCCTGTTTTCTAAGTCTGGGATTGTTGCAGGACACATACAATGAAATCATTTCCGTTCATCCCCTTGCCTTTCATAGAATTATATTCCACAGTAATGTTCGAAGGAAACTATGTTATGGACAATGACAAAATAATGTTATTATCAAATGGTAATGAAAACAAAAATTATCATCATAAGCATGATCAACAGCATTGCTATTGACATGGAAAAGGAAACTATATTATTCCATTTATCAACATTTGACAGTTTTCGTTAACCATATTCTCAGTGACATGACAAAGGAAGTGAACTGTTGCATGATGTGTTGACAACATATCTGCTGATAATACAGCGTGTTTGATACAAAAAATGATATAAATTGGGAGAAAAGCATGCCGACCAAAGTCATCATGTCGTATACAGCATGCTTTTGCTTTCACTTCTTAGTCTACTTCTTTTTCTACTTTCTTCTTCTTCTTCTCCTTTTCAGCAGCAGCAGTGGTCATCAAAGTGCACAAGAGCAGATGAACTTTTCCCCTGAGTGCCGATCACAGCGTTTTCATCAAGAACTATAGAACATACCAATAAATCAATATTCTGTTGTTTGTACTTAATTTTCAGGGTCAAAGAGAAAGCTGAGCAAAAAAGAAAACGACAGCGAGAGAGTTTACAGGGCGGAAAAACAGAGAAACTTACCAACTGATGACGCTTCAAGGTTTCAGCACATGGGTTCAAGCACTGGGCAGTGCCGCTTGGAAAGCAAAGTTGGTGGGTGGTACACCGTTCGCATTAAAAATGTGAAGCCGACGATCAATAAAATTCACGAAAATTGATTATAAATATATTTGTGCGTTATATCACTAGTAACTCTCATGACATGTACACCGTTATGTTTTTCCTGCTGCATAAAAAATAATTTCTGTTGCGATCAGTGGTGGGTGTTCTGGCTCAGACTGTAGACTAACAGGCCTCAAAACTGGTTACAGCACAGTGAGAGCTATCAGTAAAACTCCTAAAACTGGTAACAGCACAGTGAGAGCTATCAGTAAAACTCCTAAAACTGGTAGCAGCACAGTGAGAGCTATCAGTAAAACTCCTAAAACTGGTAACAGCACAGTGAGAGCTATAAATAAAACTCCTAAAACTGGTAACAGCACTGTGAGAGCTATCAGTAAAACTCCTAAAACTGGTAACGGCACAGTGAGAACTATAAATAAAACTCCTAAAACTGGTAACAGCACAGTGAGAGCTATCAGTATAACTCCTAAAACTGGTAACAGCACAGTAAAAGCTATAAATAAAACTCCTAAAACTGCTAACAGCAGAGTGAGATCGATGAGTAAAACTTCTAAAACTGGTAACAGCACAGTGAAAGCTATAAATAAAACTCCTAAAACTGGTACAGCACTGTGAGAGCTATCAGTAAAACTCCTAAAACTGGTAACGGCACAGTGAGAGCTATAAATAAAACTCCTAAAACTGGTAACAGCACAGTGAGAGCTATCAGTAAAACTCCTAAAACTGGTAACAGCACAGTGAGATCGATGAGTAAAACTCCTAAAACTGGTAACAGCACAGTGAGAGCTATAAATAAAACTCCTAAAACTGGTAACAGCACTGTGAGAGCTATCAGTAAAACTCCTAAAACTGGTAACGGCACAGTGAGAGCTATAAATAAAACTCCTAAAACTGGTAACAGCACAGTGAGAGCTATCAGTAAAACTCCTAAAACTGCTAACAGCACAGTGAGATCGATGAGTAAAACTCCTAAAACTGGTAACAGCACAGTGAAAGCTATAAATAAAACTCCTAAAACTGGTAACAGCACTGTGAGAGCTATCAGTAAAACTCCTAAAACTGGTAACAGCACAGTGAGAGCTATAAATAAAACTCCTAAAAGCACTCCTAAAACTGGTAACAGCACTGTGAGAGCTATCAGTAAAACTCCTAAAACTGGTAACAGCACAGTGAGAGATGAGTAAAACTCCTAAAACTGGTAACAGCACAGTGAGAGCTATCAGTAAAACTCCTAAAACTGGTAACAGCACAGTGAGATCGATGAGTAAAACTCCTAAAACTGGTAACAGCACTGTGAGAGCTATCAGTAAAACTCTAAAACTGGTAACAGCACAGTGAGAGCTATCAATAAAACTCCTAACACTGGTAAAACAGCACAGTAACAGCGATGAGTAAAACTTTTAAACTGGTAACAGCACAGTGAGATTGACCAGTAAAACTCCTAAAACTGGACACAGCACAGTGAGAGCTATAAATAAAAACTCCTAAAACTGGAACAGCACAGTGAGAGTTATAATAAAACTCCTAAAACTGGACACAGCACAGTGAGAGCTATAAATAAAACTCCTAAAACTGGACACAGCACAGTGCGAGCGATGAGTAAAACTAAAACTGGACACAGCATATTGAGAGCTATCAGCAATACTCCTAAAACTGGACACAGCACAGTGAGAGTTATACATAAAACTCCTAAAACTTTACACAGCACAGTGAGAACTATCAGTAAAACTTGAAAGTTATACTTCTTCTGAAAGAATGACAAATGCTACAGACTGAGGAAAACAGCTAAATAGGTTGTTGCTTCACATTATGATATCTAACTAGCTACTAAAACACTCACTCCAACATAGCACAGATGTGCACCACATCATCAGGGAGGTGGGATGCAGTGGGGTGGTGGTTGGTGGTGGTGGGATACGGAGGGTGGAGTGAATTTGAAATTTGGAAAGCAAAAGCTTGAATATCAACTCATCATTTCCATCTTCTCACACATTTGCGGTGTGTGCGTGCACATGCTCGTACATGTGTGTCCCCATTTTCAGGCGACGGTGCAACAGTCTGTTTTTCAAATTTCTGTGATGATCCCTTTAGCCCTGTACTACAATACCTTACTGTAATGTTTATTCTGCTGATCTGTCATCAGTCATTTATCCACTGATTTGTTTCATTTACATTTATTAATCTATCAACTGATCAGATTTTTTCTTTGTGTTTCTTTTTTCATGCTCATGTGTTTAGTCATTTACTGTTTTATTCATCCACCTATCTACTAATTCATGTACCTACTTTGTGTGCATAGTTAGTTAGTTTAACGTCTATTCACTAGAAGAAAAAAAAAAGCCATATGATTGTGTGCGCGTACATGTGTGTGTGTGTGTGTGTGTGTGTGTGTGTGTGTGTGTGTGTGTGTGTGTGTGTGTGTGTGTGTGTGAGTATGTGTGTGTGAGAGTGTGTGAGAGAGAGAGAGTGAGTGTGTGTGTGTGTGTGTGTGTGTGTGTGTGTGTGTGTGTGTGTGTGTGTGTGTGTGTGTGTGTGTGTGTGTGTGTGCGCGCGTGTGTGCGTGCGTGCATGCGTATATGAGTGTGCATGCATTGTGTGTGCCTGTGCCTGTGCCTGTGTGTGTGTGTGTGTGTGTGTGTGTGTGTGTGTGTGTGTGTGTGCGTGTGCGTGTGAACTATTCTGTTGTTATTTAACAGTTGTCTTAGAATGTCCATATTTTATTTAACATTCCACTTCAGATTTTGTCAT
>JADBJO010012096.1:55000-60258 GCA_016801955.1 Conus betulinus
CACCAAGGTTCCGTGTGTGTGAACGCACGCATAACATCTTGCACATACGTAAAATCCCATCACCAACTTTCGGAACGGAAGGCCAGTTTGGCCGTTTGGTATGGATGACACGTTACACACAGCATGCACCTTACCCGAAGTTGGAGTATGGCTGCCTTAATGGCGGGATAAAAAACGGTCATACACACGAAACTCCACTCCCTTTGTTGGATAGATGGGATTAATCCTAGCCTTTCTATACTGGCAGTGTCGGCAGGAGTATCAGCCTGCTTGGGCAAGCAGAAGTTTTCAGTCACTGCCCTTCGAAGTTCGTGTGACACTGAGCCAAAGTTTGAAATTTGTCAAGCGAGGGGATGGGGGGAGCCACAAGATAACTGCTTTTGTCACATAAAAAACTATCCTCTTCAGAGCTTCGTTTTTCCCTGGTCCTGAGACTGGCTACCTCCACTGCCAGAAGTTGAAACCGGAAATGATGGCATTCTAGTAGCACCGCCTGCGCGCACTTAACACGTCGCGCGTTTGTTCAGCATCGGCTTTGACATGCGTTTAGGCCTACGCCTAGTAAGCTTACATGGTGGCAAAGACAGTGAGAGGGGTCCTAATTCCAGTCCCATCCCCCCAGTCGTAAGTTTGTATATTTTATGACACAGGCACACTGTAGAGCCTTTTTGCCTTCACTGCAGAAGTCCTGTCGTTTATAGTTGTCATTGAATATTATAGGTGCCAGCATACAAACAGTATTACTTCCAGTGATGCTCGTTGTCTGGAGGGTAAATTCCTTGCTTTGTCTTTTTGTTTTAAATTAAGAGTCCCTATACTAACGGTAAGACGTTAGTAATGTGTTTTTAAAGCTTCATAACCCTACCTGTGAGTATGGATCTAAAAGTGTGCCCCAAGGCTAGTTTTGAGGGAAAGTTTTCTAGACTATTGACTCAAATTTTCGATGCTGAATTAAAGTGAACAGATTGTCAGATCTTTCGCATCAACCATACAAAAGTTCGAAAACTATCAAGTTAGACCTATATCATCTCTACTCTTGATTATTCAAAGCTGGGCAATTTCAATGGTTTTAATCGCTCTTCGTAACTCAAGTTATTCAGGCCATGGGTTTGTTTTTGCAAATCGTCCCTTCACATTTTCCATGACTTGCGTGCTTCATTAGATTAGAATTCCAGGACTGATTTGTAGCTAGGGATGTAAAAATGTGGTACTGTGGAATATTTGCTTTTGAACTGAACATCCCTGCCGATATTGGCACCCTTTTTTAATTGATTGAAAATAATTGTAATTTTTTTTCTATCAAAAGTTGGATTTCTGTGCCTGAGCCGTGACGCCTAAATCTCTCACCACATTTGTAGGTTGTAGGCTAATTTCACAACCATAGGCAACATCTAAGATTTGTAACTGGGATTATTGTTGCAAACAGAGGGCCTATATATGATTTCACATTTTCACCACCGAGATCTTATTTTCTGGTTGGTTGTCCACTGAACCAGCTTAACTGTCAATTTTGCTGATTATTTACATCTGCCTTTATCACCAAGAATGCTACAGTAAGCTTTTAAACATCCTGAGAGATTCTAAAGTTTCTGACATCAGACATCATCTGACATCATTTATTAAATATATGAATAGAGGTTTCAGTTCCATCAAGGTGGCGTCATTGCGTGCGGATTAGTCCTTATATTCGTTACACCACATTCTGCTTCGTTTTGAGACCACACTGAGAAGGGTTGACGACTGACAGATGAATAAGATGTGAGGATTTAAGACCACGAGTTTCTCACGGATAGGACTTAGCAGGCGTCTGACCTGAGCATTAGCCGAACGCGCTGGTTAAACCTTGAGCACCTACCTAACATTGTCTACGCAAGTATTATCATTGTCTGTGTCCATTGAATGTGTGCACATGCGTATGTGTATGTGCATGGGTGGATGAAACAAACCCATGTGTGTGCCAGAGGGTGCAGTGTGTGTGTGTGTGTGTGTGTGTGTGTGTGTGTGGTGTGTGTGGCCAACGATGCCATATTGACCACTACCAACAACAAAAATGTCGACGATGATGATGATTACGATGATTAGTGGTGAAAATCAAAATAACTGCAATAGTATAACTCTATGAACAGAAAATATTGAAGATCAGATCCTAAAACACTATCCTGAATACTGTTGGAAACATTTGTGATCTGATAATCAAACACTTTCCGGTCCAGTCAAGAAGTGATCCTGGGATGTCATATAAATCATTTGTGTACTATGTGTTGAACGTTGTTTCTTGTTCTGGTCACTAGTCATATTGAAAGACCTGCTGATGAAGACTATAACCTCCCTGTCACACAGATCCGGTAGAACAGCACAGACCAGTCATGTAGAAAGACCTGCTGATGAAAGACTATAACCGCCTTGTCACGAAGATCAGGTAGAACAGCACAGACCAGTCATGTGGAAAGACCTGCTGATGAGGACTATAACCGCCCTGTCACAGAGATCCGGTAGAACAGCACAGACCAGTCATGTTGAATGATGGAGGAAGTGTCTTTTCAAATTAGCAAAAAGATTCCCAGCTCATGTCCCTCTCATGTCGCTCTCGTCCATTCCCTCCCTCCCTCCCTCCCCCCTTTCCCCTTCTTGGATGAGGGGGTTCGTTCCGAGTTAGGAAAAGATTTCCTGTTGTAACCCTCGCTCTCGTCCATTTCGCCCTCCTTCTCTCTCCCCCCCCCCCCCCCCCCCCCCCTTCTCTTTCTCTCCCCCCCCCCCTCCCCCTTCTTTCGGATTGAGGGGGAAAAAAAAAATTGAATTTTCCACATTTTTTTTTTGGGAAAATATCCCCCCCTTCTTACAAAAAAACAAAGAAATTGTTTTTGGTTAAAAAAGAACCCAAAGTTGTTGAATAAGCCAAACCCTATTCATCCAGACCTTATTGGTGGCCCCCCCCCCCTCAAAAATTTGTGTTGGGTCCCCCCCTTTCTCCTGTGGTTTCTGTTGGGTATGTGGTCCTGCCTTATACCTAAATCGAAAAAACTCCAAACAAATCAGCGCTTTTACGCCTTTTACCCTATGGGTCCAAATCAAAATCTAGTCGTGTTTTTTTCAAAGACCCTTTGGGGTGGTGTTTGAGATCTTAATTTTTTTCATGCCATCAGTTGTTTTATAACCCCCGGGGTAAAAAAAAAAAATCGATTGTAACTTCCGTGTTTAATGGGTTTTTCCAGGCAACTTCTAGTGTTTTTTTTTACGTGGCCAATGATGTTAAGCCAAAAAAGAAGAACAGGAAGAAAAAAATTTGACTTTTTTTAATGGCTAAAGGAAAAGTCCCTGGCAAAAAGAAAATAAAATCTGATGTTCTTTTTTTTTTTTTTTTTGGAATTGTGTATCCTTTTTTCCTTTTTTTTCCTCTTCATCCTTGAAAAGCTTATTCCCAACATTTCTTGAAACAAGGTTTCAAATCTTGGGAAAACATAAAGACAAAGAAAATACAAATATCTGGAAAAGATTTTTTCAAGCCTCGGAAAGCCCAAAAAACAAGATTGTGAAATAATGAAAACAGAACCCACCCAAGCAAATGCTGGTTAAAAATCCCTCCAAGGGGCCCAATCCCCAAATCGTAACCTTGGTACAAGGCCCTTGCGGGTTTTTTTTTTTTTTTAATGGTTTTTTTTGGTTTTAGGTAAGGTTTAAATTTTTTTAAAACCGGCCCCAACCTGTGGCCCCCTTTTTTGTGGCCAATGGGTGGGTCCCCAGACCTCCCCCTCGAGAGAAATAATTTCCCCCCCCCTCATTTTTTTTTTTTTTTTTTATTTGGCCTGTAAAACTAGTAAAACAAAAAATTCACTTTTTCCCAGAGCCTCCCCTTCCATGATAAGAAATGAAGTCCCCCTTCAAGCTTCCGTTTTTGGACTTGTCCCAAGGGGGGGGGGTTTTTTTTTTTTTTTTTTTTTTTAAAAATCCCAGTTTATGAGAACGGCTTTGGGAAGGCCTGGGCCCACAATGTTTTTTTTTTTTTTGGGGGGGGGGAAACGGTTTACTCTTATTTAAATCCTTTCCACATCCAACCTTTGGAAAGAAAATAATTTTTTTAAATTTCTTCCCACCGCCCCAACCCCCTCTTCCCTCCGAATTGGCCTTCCCCTTCCACACACGAAAAACAAAAGGTTTGTTTTTTTGTTTGTTTTTGGTTTTTTTGTTTTTTTTTTTTTAAGAACCAATTTCGCGAAATTTTTTTTGTGAAACGTTTTTTTTTTAAAAATCCTTATTCAAGGCCATTATTTTCCCATAAATCAAGTAAAAAAAAATGGGTTTTTTTTCGGGCCGTCCCTTTTAATTTTGCACGTAAAGCAAAGGCCTTTTTTTTTTTTTCAACCCCCCCCTCCCCCCCCCCCCCCCCCCCATCTTCCCTCCCCTCCTTTTTCCCTTCCCCCAATTCCCATAAATATAACCCATTAAAGCTGTTTTTTTTCCCCGACCCTCTTACGAGTTAAAAATAAATTGTCCCCCCAGGCCACCCACAAAGTTTTTTTTTTCCATTAAAACTTTTTGTTTTTAAAATGGACCCTTTTTGACTACCCCCAAAAAATGGTAAATTGGATATTACAGTGTTAAGTCAATCACAAGAATTTGGGTGTTTTTTTCTACAATTCCTGTATAATGGGGCTCTCAGTGGTGGTGGTTTTGGTGTGTTGTGTGTGGTTGTTGTTGTGGTTGGGTGGTGTTGGTGTGGTGGTGTTGGGTGTGGTTTTTTTTTTCTTTTTTTCTTGTTAGTGTATGTAAGAAAATTAATCCTTTTCCTCCTAATAGGCCCCTTATTGGCTTTTGATGGTTTTGACCAAACCGAACGAATGACGAAAGTTGTTTAAAAATTGCTGTTTAGGGTGTAAAAAATCCTTTTAAGCAAAATTCGGCGGGGGTGTACAATAACAAAAAACGCGAACCCTCCAAAAATTTTAGATTTTTTTATAAAACAATGGGGGGGGGGGGGGGGAAAAACTACAAGCCAATTTATCCCCTGTTTTTTTTTTTTTCAACCTTTTTTTTTCACGTGGAAAATGAAAATCATGAAAAACCGAGAAAAATGTTTCACTTTTGGGTTGGGGTCACCTTTGTCCCCAAGTTTTCTTTGTAGAACGACGGGGTCCCCCCCAACCCCCCGGAAAACTGGAATCAGTCCCCTGTGGAAAACCAGCGGTGTGCCCAAAGCCACCAGTGCCCTTTGGGTTCCCTCCCTGCAAAATGCCTTTTTCCGTGGGTTGCCCCCGAATTTT
>JADBJO010012097.1:5000-15000 GCA_016801955.1 Conus betulinus
CCACATCCGCTAAAGTTTTGAGACCACACCACGCATGATTTGAAGCCGATGGATAAATGAATTAACAACTAAGTTGAGACAACAGAAGAAGAGGGTCTCGTGGCTACGGGTCAGCGGATGTCTGACCTACGCATTAGCCCAACGCGCTGGTCAGACCTTGAGTGCCTGTCTACCATGTTACACATGCACGGCTGGAAAAAGCGTCAAACTTGAAAACGGAATATCATCATCATTGTTATTAATACCTGTGTTATTATTGATGTTACCATCATTACCATTATCACCACCATCATTATCGTCAATAACCATTTTGCCACGACAATCATGATGCTGTTCGACAGTCCTCTAACCCCACTCCTTTCTCCCATATTAAAACTGCAGTTGTCATACCATCAGCAAAAGTGGTAGTAATCCTCTCTTTTTTTTTTTTTCATTATTGTTATTAATGTTATTGTTATCATCATAATCATTATCATTGCTATTAGTCTTACTATTATCATCGTTACTATCTTATGTCGCACTGTCTCCTTCCTGACGGCCTTGTTTTGATTCAACGTCCATCTTGCGCCGAATTCCACAAAGAGAAGTGATTGCTCGTTCTTCATTTTCGTTGTCCTGAGTGTTGTTTCTCTTGGCTGAAGAAGACCTAAGAGGTCGAAAACGCGTCGTGTCTTGTCTTGTGATTCGTTTGTCCTTGCAGTTTGGCGGAGTTCTTGTAACACCTTTTTCTTTTTCTTTTTTCTTTCTTTCTTTCTTTCTTTTTTTTTTTCTTTTACAGATTTGTTTTAAAATGGAAACTTACGGAGATTCGACATAGAGAAAGGATATCGAATTAGAACTGGTTAAAAGTGAAAGATAAGAGAGGATGTCGTGTTTGACGACATGACGCAGCTGGCCTTACGTCCTGTAGTGCAGCTGCACTTGAATGTGTGTGTGTGTTGTTCTGCATGTGGGGGAGTGACCTGGTTTACCCCCCAAGGCTGAGAGCTGTGTGTGTGTGTGTGTGTGTGTGTGTGTGTGTTTGCTGTTCTGCATGTGGGGGAATGACCTGGTTTACCCCCAAGGCTGAGAGAGCTGTGTGTGTGTGTGTGTGTGTGTGTGTGTGTGTGTGTGTGTGTGTGTGTGTGTGTGTGTTGTTCTGCATGTGGGGGAATGACCTGGTTTACCCCCCCCAAGGCTGAGAGCTGCCGTTTTCCCCCAGACCTGCTGCTATCAGAGGAAATCTTAAATGAGGCGGAAATAGTAAACAGTAATCACGAACAAGTACGGTAACTCTTGCTCCAATGATGAAGCAATTACACGCCCTTTACTCCAAACGAATGTATCAGATGAAATCTTAAATGAGGCGGAAATAGTAAACAGTAATCACGAACGAGTATCGTAACTCTTGCTCCAATGATGAAGTAATTACAGGCCCTTTACTCAAAACTTCTAGAGCGCCGGACTCGTGATTCTGAGGTTACGGGTTCGAATTTCGGTACAGGGGGGTTTTTCCCTCGGAGTTAACATTGGTTCTGACTCCATTCCCCATACAGTCCTTCGAATGAGACTATAAACCGAGGTTCCGTGTGTGAACGCATGCTCAACATCTTGCACACACGTAAAATCCCATCGCCAACTTTCGGAAGAGAAGGCCAGTTTGGCCGTTGGTATGGATGACACGTTACACATAGAATGCACCTTCCCCGAAGATGGAGTATGGCTGCCTTAATGGAGGGATAAAAAACAGCCATACACACAAGTGTTAGAATCTTCAACCCGATGAAGGTGGACACTCAAAGAAAGAAGAAGACGAATGTATCAGATGGAATCTTAAAAGAAGCAGAAATAGTAAAACAGTAATAACGAACAAATAGGGTGATTCTTGCTCTGGTGATGAAATAATTACACGCCCATATTTCCAAACGAAAGATGCTTAGGGGACATCTCCTTGTTTGTTCTGTGCGCTCTGTGTCGGCATTTCCCTTGGCGATTTTTCTTTAGCCTGAAGCAGCATTCGTTTCGAATAACAGGCGTGTAATTATATTTCAATTGTTGCAAGACACGCTTTCAACACCCTGCGCCAGATCTGGAGATCAGCAGCCCTCTCACTCTGCAACAAGATCCGGGTTTTCAACACAAACGTGAAGTCTGTTCTTCTATATGGTTCAGAAACAGCGGGTAACCAAGACCAACACCAACGATCTACAGACATTCATCAGTAGATGTCTCAGAAACATCATCCTCAACATCAGGTGGCCGGAAGTCATCTCCAACGAACAACTGTGGGACAGGACGAGACAAGTCCCTATAGAAACTGAGATAAAGAAACGGAAATGGGGATGGATCGGCCACACGCTACGGAGCCTGTATCCAATGTAACCAGGCAGGCTCTGGACTGGAATCCACAACAAGGAAAGCGGAAAGTGGGCCGACCAAAACAGACTTGGCGCAGGAGTGTCGACGCTGAGGTGAAGGCCGCCGGAATGACGTGGGCCCAGCTAAGGAGGGACTGCCAAAATCGCGTGCGTTGGAGGAGTGTCGTCGCGGCCCTATGTTCTTCAAGGAATCAAGAGGCATAAGTAAGTCAATCATTTCATCATGAGGGCAAGAGCTACTCTATTTGTTCGTTTTTTGTTTTTTTTTTATTGGTATCACTGACGTAGTTAAGCAAGTTAAGCAAGTGCTGTTTTTGTTTATTTATTTTGTATATGACTAGACAGTATACAAAGGTCTCGTATCTTTGATTATCAGACTAACATTCCGTCCTGACTAACTGAGATAAGAGAGAGAGAGAGAGAGAGAGAGAGAGAGAGAGAGAGAGAGAGAGAGAGAGAGAGAGAGTGTTTGTGTATGTGTGCGCGCACGTGCGCGCCGTGATCCCACGTACACACACACACATAAAGGTGATCACGAAAAGGAAGAAAAAGGTGAGGAGAAAAGGGATAGGGGTAGGGGTAGGAGGGTGGGTGGGTGGGTGGGAAATGGGAATGAGAGATGTAGGCACAATGTTACCAAGAAATTAATGATACCAGCCGCCGTGGCGAAGTTGTTAGCGTCGCGGACTCCAGGCTGGGAGGTCGTGGGTTCGAATCCCATCAGAGTCATGTGGGTTTTTCCCCCGACCGGCTCCTACTCAGAGTTGAGATTGCTGCGGACTCATGGGAAGACTGGGACCACACAGTCGAGTTTCATCCACTTAATGGATGCGTTTCTGAGAGTGTTGCTCAAATTTCCTGACCAACACTGCAGGTGCCTGTATCTCTCGGGCCTTGTTGATGCCGGGATATATTATGAAAAGAAGCGTAGAGTACAGCCCTGTCATGTAGTCTCAGACCGAAATGGAAATCCGTAGCATCATCTTAATCATCCTCATTCTCATCGATCAGCATTTAAAAAAAGTCTCAAATTCTGTGGCCTTCATGCCTGCTGCTCTCAGGGTGACCTCAGTTTCGATGTCCTCTCCACGTCTGTGGCCTTGGTTTGGTTCCGTCGGGGTCACCGGTATCGGCGAGTCTATGGGGACTGTCGCTGGACGGACGTGGTGGCGCCCTCCGGAAGGAGAGCTAACTCACGCCGACTCCGCGACTAAACAATTATTGTCGTCAGTAGGGGGCTTAGTGGTGGTGTCCTGCGTATGTTAGATCAGAACAGGCGCCACTGAACACCACCGAAGTGACTCGGGTAGCAGTGCAGTGTCTCCTCCGGTGGGTTGCCTCTTGACGACTTGACAGTGAAATGCTCTCCGTGTGGATTGCCGGAGCCGGGGCTACGGCGGGGGCCGACCGGGCTGTGGCTGTGGACGGGGTGTCGGAATGAGCAGCGTGGGTGCACTGCCTCTGAGTTCAGGTAGACCGCTGGCCTGTACACGTGCAAAAGATTTCCCGTAATCTGCAGCGGATGTTTGTGTGTTAGCAGTGGGGTGAGAGGGTCAAGGTCAGTGAGCAGCGTCTGTTGTGCGAATGTGTGTCGGTGTGTGGAGAGAGAGAGAGAGAGAGAGAGAGAGAGAGAGAGAGAGAGAGAGAGTGTGCGTGCGTACGGACGCGCGCGCGTGTGTGCGTTCGTGCATGCGTGTGTGTGTGTGTGTGTGTGTGTGTGTGTGTGTGTGTGTGTGTGTGTGTGCGCGCGCGCGCAAGTGTGTATTTGTGTGTATATGTTTATTGTTATGACTTTTGTGGGCATGGAATGCTCATATCATTTGCCTTTTTTACGTTCTCACATACGAAGATTGTGTGTGTGTGTGTGTGTGTGTGTGTGTGTGTGTGTGTGTGTGTGTGTGTGTGTGTGCGTGCGTGCGTGTGTGTGTGTGGTATGTGTGCGTGTGTGTGCGTGCGTGAGTGCGTATGTGTGTATGTGTGTGCGTGCCTACGTGCGCGCGCGCGCGCGTGTATGTATTTGTGCGTATGTGTTTATTGTTATGACTTTTGGGGGGCACGGAATGCTCATATTATCATTTGCCATTTTTTTAACACTCTTACATAAGAAGATGTGTATATGTGTGTGTGTGTGTGTGTGTGTGTGTGTGTGTGTGTGCGCGCGCGCGCGCGCGCGCGTGCGTGCGTGCGTGCGTGCGTACATGTAAGCGTGTGTGCCTGCATGTGCGTTTGTGTGTGTCTGTATGTGTGTGAGTGTATGCGTGCGCGCGCACGCGCGCGCGCGTGTGTGCATCTGTATTATTGCTTTATAAATAGTTAGCTGGGGAAATTAAATGACTCTGTCAGTGATATGTTCACAGATGTCCATATATGATAAAACTGCTGGGATGTGCTGTATTCACCGTGTTCTCCAATCAGTTGATCTCTATCAGTTTCCCTGGGTGACAGCCGTCGAGCATTCCTCACATATACCTTTATACAGAAGGCTTTACATACCTGTATCCAGAAGATTTACATACCTGTATACAGAAGGTTTTACATATCTTTTGTGCTTTTTGTTTGTCCCCAGAGAGAAAAATGGCACTCTGGAAGAGCATTCTACAATCACTGTAAAATGCACCGTACCCAGTTCGCACTTCATTTTAAGAATTCAACTAGCCAGGACATACCTCTCTCTCTCTCTCTCTCTCTCTCTCTCTCTCTCTCTCTCTCTCTCTCTCTCTCTCTCTCTCTCTCACACACACACACACACACACACACACACACAATCTAAGTTGTTTTTTTTTTTGCAGGATACACAAGAAGCTACGGCAACAAAAAAACAGCACGGCGGGAATGTAAATAGTAATTTGCACCACATAATACAAATTAGAAAGAAGCGGCTATTCCGGTAAATAAAACCTTTGATTTGAAGGTAGCCAAGGATTTTCTGGCCCCAGTCTACCAGCAGAAGGGCAGAGCTGGGAGTTATGACTTGAATGCGGTCCCCCCCCACCCCCCAACCCAGAATGTCAAAGATTCAGAACTGAAACACTTGTCCGAGGAAAGGTTCTTCTCTAAGTAACGTGTAGCTGCCAGTGGAGTGTCTTCCTTTTGACCTACCTTGAGTTTAAGATAGATCAGATATTAAGAGATATGCAAGGTAATGACATCATTCCTGTTCTAGACATTCAGAACTATCATGTGCTGGTGAACATCCATTGGCTGATAATCCATTAAAAAATATTCATCAAATCCATTGAAAAAAAAAGGGAAGAGGATCGAAAAATGTCACTACAAATAACAGATGGAGACTGGCATCTGGTCAGCTCCCAGAGTGAGATTAACTGTATTAACATGAATAATTCAAAAGCTAGAGAGACAACTGTAATGACATGAATAATTCAAAAGCTAGAGAGACAGTTCTTGACATAATGACAGCTGACATAGGACTCTGACTAATATTTGGAGAGAAATTATTACTCAGAAGTCTTCAGCGATACCTGTAGAAGACCAGCAGTCTTTTTGCAGCACAGCCAGCTGGCCTTCATCACTTCCACTCATCACTGCTGTTAGAGACGCTGATTTTCTGCCTGCTGATCGTCATGAAGTGACGGTTCCCTTTTTAAAATAAAGATGACATTCCAAACGGAGCAGAGGAACAGGAGATTGTGGACATTCAATCCATCACTGCTTTGAGATCCTGATCATCCAGAATCAGCGAAGCAGAGTAGTAGACGTCATAGAACAATACGTGGCTTCGGCGAGAAAGTGTAGGAGAGATGGCTATCAATGAGATACAGATTATCATAAATCACCGATCACATCTGAATGTATTGTTGACAGAAGCGGGGGCAAAACCAATTTCACTCGGGATTAAAGAGAAACGGGAATTAGAAAACAGAGACAGAAGATCACAGCCTGAGATCAATAAATGAGAAAAATGAAACCCCAGCCAATGATTCTGCCCCGACCGGCTCCTACCCAGAGTTGAGTTTGCTGCGGGCTCAGTTGGGAAGACTGGGACCACACAGTCGAGTTTCATCCGCTTAATGGATGCGTTTCTGAGAGTGTTTGCTCAAATTTCCTGACCAACACTGCAGGTGCCTGTATCTCTCGGGCCTGGTGACGCCGGGATATATTATGAAAAGAAGCGCGTAGAGTACAGCCCTGTCATGTAGTCTCAGACCGAAATGGAAATCCGTAGCATCATCTTAATCATCCTCATTCTCATCGATCAGCATAAAAAAAAATGTCTCAAATTCTGTGGCCCTTCATGCCCTGCTCTCATGGTGACCTCAGTTTCGATGTCCTCTCCACGTCTGTGCCTTGGTTTGGTTCCGTTGGGGTCACCGGTATCGGCGAGTCCATGGGGGCTGTCGTTGGACGGACGTGGTGGGCGCCCTCCGGAGGGAGAGCTCACTCGCGCCAGCTCCGCGACTAAGCAATTATTGTCGTCAGTAGGGGGCTTAGTAGGTGGTGTCCTGCGTATGTTAGATCAGAACAGGCGCCACTGAACACCACTGAAGTGACTCGGCGGCAGTGCAGTGTCTCCTCCGGTGGGTTGCCTCTTGGCGACTCGACATTGACTGCTCCCTGTGGGTTGCCGGAGCCGGGGCTGCGGCGGGGCCGACCGGGGCTGCGGCTGTGGACGGGGTGTCGGAATGAGCGGCGTGGGTGCACTGCCTCTGAGATGGCGCAGAGGTTGGACAGAAAAAAAAAAAAAAAAAAAAAAAGAAGCTTCAGAAGAGCTCAAACAAATGGAAAACGAGAGCCCAGGCACAGACGACAGTATGACAGTTTTTTCCCGGTTGGGAAAACAGTTTGGAAAGTGGATGTTCGATCATTAAATGAAGGATTTTTAAGGGGGCGAAACATCGACCACACAAAAAAAAGAAGGACATTTTTTTTTTCATTTACTAAATTAGACAAACTCTAATGGGCAAAATGTTGACAAAAACAAAAAAAAAAGAAAAAAAAAAAAAAAAAAAAAGAAGAAGAATAACTGTCTTGTTACCAAAGTAAGACAAATTTAGAGACTATGTTCAGAATTGGGGGCCTTGTGTTATTGTGAGCTGTAACTATGAAGTCCAACACACACTAAAAGACTCACGTGAGTAAATGCTCACACCATGACGACATGCTTGGCTGAGCATGTGGCGAGGCACCAGCCTTCCCCTGGGAATGCCGTGCAGGTCACACATTGCGAACTGGACAAAGTCAAACTGCTTCAGCTCTTCTTCCATCTGGTTCACTTTGTCCTCCATTCTGTTTGCTTTCTCCCTGCGTGATGACTACAGTCAGCGCGGAACACGCCAGCTGCACAGTGTGCTATGGTGAGGAGTCACAGTGATGCGACTGCTGGCCAAGGTTCAGGTCGGTCGTTCAGACCACAGGCGCGTGAAATAAAAATAGTTAATACTCGGCTCAGTCATGAAAGATGTGAGAGCCTTACTTTAATATCTATCTATCTACACACATAAACATGTGTGTGTGTGTGAGAGAGAGAGAGAGAGAAACACACAAAAAGACAGATAGACGGACAGATACCGACGGCCTACTCGCTTTATCCAATTCCACGTATTTTTTTCCTCTTTTCCGTGATTTGCAACCGCCGATTCGCCCATTGTCCGAACATCAACGGTCTTTTTGCACACTTTACAGAAAAACGCATGTTTGTTGTCTCTGCATTCAGTGATCCAGCTTCGATATTCTTCTTCTGTAGCCACAACGGATCAAATGCGTAATTTCCCTTTGGCATGATGACAGACGCAACAGTATCGGACTTCGCCGAAGATGATAGAGCATGGCGCCCTTTGTCGGAAGTCGAACTGCGCATGCGCAAACGATAACCGACTATTGAATTGCTTCCCTTTGCTTGAAAAGCAGACGACACGCAACACGATTCGAGAGGCGAAAAATCGATGTCCGAAGTCTCGTTCGCATTTGTTCTCCGATTCGTCTTCAAATGTTACGGTCAGTTTTTTGGTCCGAAAACGATTTTTTACGGGGATTTCAAGGGATGGTAGGGATATCTGCAGTTTTCAAGGGCCTTTTTGACCCAGTTGAATCAGCCTTGTACTGGAAAGAATAACTAACAGTAGCCATGTGTACACTATAGATATAAGCAGTCATTAAATTCATCATTAAAAATTCATTGCTCCACTGCATGGTTTTCAGTTTGATTTTTTCTGCACCTTTGTCCTGCATTTGTCTGTTATTGTATCTTCCACTGTATCAATTAAAGAGAAATTTGAGAAATCACTAATCTATTCAAAGAATGAGCTAGAATGTATGCAGTTTGTGCTGACAGTTAGTGCAACCAAGCGCCATTCACAAACTAACTACTAACAGGTCTTGTACTGGTCACAGACACCACCACTGCAGACGCTCGTCTCTTTCCTTGTGCTGCAAGCTTCCAAACTCTCACAGTCTTTCGGCTGTCACGCGCAGAGCCCCTTTGTTACACCACCTACCCCAACTTTCCTTTCCACCCATTTCCGGCCCGATCTCTCCCCCCCCTCCCCCCCCCCCCCCCCCCCCCCCCCCCCAGGCCCAACCACCTTCCTTTCAGAGGCGAACCCGGATGTAGCTGTGTACCATCTGTCAGCAATCAGACAGATGTTGAGCAGTACCCAGCGCAACGGATGTCGTGCGTTAAAGCCCGTTGTGAAAAAAAAAAGTATCAGAACATTCTGTACACATCTCAATCATCAAAATTCCGAAGAGAAGGCCAGTTTGGCCGTTGTACATGTATACATGTATACATGATGAAAAATTAAAAGATTAGTTGAGAAACTGACGGGTATTAGACTGAATGAACTTGGGAACCAACTAAAGATAGTGCCATCAGGCAACAGGAAGAAATTCCATAGCTCAACAATAGGTTTTCAGAGAGAACCACCCTCCCCCCCCCACCCCCACCCAGGCAAGTGTTTCAACTCCTTCCACTCAGAGAGGGCGGGCTGCATCCAGGTGAATATTCCAAGACGCCCTTCTGCTATCAGAGTTGTCTTCCTGGCACTGCTGGAATTCCTTACAGTAACTTCTGGATAGATAAGATCTTTCAGTGTGTTCTAACTGGTTGGCAGCCCATTGCATGATCAAGAGCATGGAGTGTGAAGTGATAAGAGCTAGGCCTCTAACCGTGGATAGGCTTTATAGCAGTTACACAAGCACATACACACACGTGTGTGTGTGTATGTGTGTGTGTGTGTGTGTGTGTGTGTGTGTGTGTGTGTGTGTGTGTGTGTGTGTGTGTGTACATGGGTGAATAACGGCAACATTAAACAACAACAACATAAACAACAAGCATCATCACCATCACCAAACTCCAGATGCCGGGCGTTAAAATCCGTTGTGAAAACAAAATTAGAGTATCTTGCACACACCTAATCGAATAACAAACTTCAGGATGATAAAAACTGGTATACAGGAATTGGATAGGAAAAAAGATTGAAGAAATAAGTCAGTGACCAAGAAGAGAAAATCAAACAAGATTTTAGACTTCCTGCAGACAACAGAGTTCAGCAGTGACGACACCAGATGCTTCCATCTTCATTACGTGTAGGGTGAGCTTTCACTGAATAGGTTCAGAGGCTTAAACCAGTAAAATTAATTCTGGCATACTACACCACACAATCGTATAAAAACACAATTCAACACAA
>JADBJO010012097.1:20000-60236 GCA_016801955.1 Conus betulinus
GAGTTTTATGCCCCCTTCTTTTGGCTGTTTAAGCGCGGGGTTGGTTACTGTCAGCCCTTTTCTCACCATGCCACCACGAAGAAAACTTAGCACCTTTGACAAAACCAGGGCGATTGCGTGGATACAAGATGGCATTGCAAAGGCTGAAGTGGCGCGACGACTTGGTGTGCATCATTCAGTTATTGTTAGACTGAATCAGCGTTTTTTAGGGCGACCAACAGCGTTGAAGAGAGGCCACGGTCAGGTCGGCCTAGGCAGACTACTCCCAGAGAGAGAGATCGTTTCATCGAGAGGCAGGCCCTATTGCAGCGGGATACCACTTCCACCAGCATCCAAAGGCAGCTTCGTATGGCAAATAACACCATCCTCAGCCGTCAAGCCATACGAAACCGTCTTCACCACTTCGGCCTCAGATCAGATCACGTCGCCCAGCTGTTCGACCACGACTGCTAGCAGCCCATAGGCTGGCTCGCCGAGCTTTCTGCTTTCTGCCATCGTCATGTGAGATGGAACCAACAACAGTGGTCCCAGGTCCTCTTTTCAGATGAGTCGCGTTTTGAGTCTTGAACACAATGACGGCCGAACTAGAGTTTGGAGGCGTGTTGGTGAACGTTACATTGATGCAGCTGTTCGCCAGACCAGGGCCTTTGGGGGAGGATCTGTTATGGTATGGGGTGCCTTCAGCCTCCACCACAAGACACCACTCTACCATATTGATGGAAACCTCACAGGCATCCGCTATCGGGATGAAATCCTGGCGCCTTTCGTTGTTCCGACCATGCAACGGATAGGACCCATGGCAGTCTTCCAAGACGACAATGCTCGGCCACATAGGGCCCGGGTGGCCGAAAACTTCATTGTGCAGGCCGGCATCAACAGGATGATCTTCCCGGCGTATAGTCCCGACCTCAATCCCATCATCGAGCATATGTGGGATGAGTTGGGGAG
Source organism: Conus betulinus (assembly GCA_016801955.1). NCBI lineage: Eukaryota > Metazoa > Mollusca > Gastropoda > Neogastropoda > Conidae > Conus > Conus betulinus. The sequence continues at coordinate 20,949 of JADBJO010012097.1, forward strand.
ACGTGTGAAGGAGAACCATCCACCTCCCAGAGACCGCCAGGATCTCTTCCAAATGCTGCAACTGGAATGGCAGAGAATCCCTCAGAGGGTCATCAGAACACTGGTCAACTCGATGAGGAGTCGCTGCGTGGAATGTCTCGCCAATGGCGGTGGCCACACCCACTATTGAAATGATTTTGTGAACTGAACAGAGATTTTGCGAACTTTGATTTCGACCCATCCTCTGTTTAATTGTCTGTAAATCAACAACCGTTCATTCGATCCCAATGAAATTGGCGTCAGCCGACTCGCCATCAACGACCTTGTTTACCAGGAAGCAGGATGGCTTCCCCTCAAGGACGAATGTCGCCGTAGAAACGCGAACTTCGAAGCCCGTCTCTCAGCGGTAGGCACCACTGTGAAAGCCACCCTCTGGGACAACGCAAGCACACAGCACGCACCTACAAGCACTGCCTCAAAGAAAGGAAGGCAGACCTCCACAGACAAACATCGCCCTTCAGTGAACAGACCAAAGAAATCTGGGCAAGGGCCAACACCGGACCACATGATGTGGAACCAACTCCTACACATCCCTGCCACCATGGAACTGAAGAAACCACAGATCATCCATCAATATGGAGGGACCACGCCCAAGAAAGACAACCCACTCTACTTGTCAACACTAGCAAAGGAAAAAGTCAGAGTAGAACACGACCATCACCTAAAAATCTACACTGACGGCTCAGTGCTTGAAAACGGCGAGGCAGGATGCGCTCTGGTTATCCCAGAACTCAAAACGACCAAGCACTACAGACTACCCAAAGGGATCAGCATTTTTACTGCCGAACTCTACGCCATTTTAAAGGCCTGTGCTACCATCAACGACATGCCGCGACCTCCCCAGGCTGTGATCATCCTAATGGACTCCAAGTCCTGACTGCAAAGCTTGTCGACAGGGAGGATGAAGAATCGACAGGAGCTCCAAGCCGAAATCCTGTTCCTGGCTCACCAAATTATCTGTAAAGGAACAGACCTTACCCTGATATGTCTGCCCTCCCATACAGGAATCAAGGGCAATGATATGGCAGACAGTGCCGCCAAAATCGCCACAAGAACAGGCCACCAAGTCAGCCTACGACTATCTCTGGCAGAAGTTACCAGCAAAGCCCGACAAGCCGCCTACGACATCAGGAACGATGCTCTGAAGGCCCTATGTGCCGAGCGAGGATGGGTGTTCATCCCCATGCAAAGAAAAACTCCACGACTCCAACTTCCCCGAGGACTCCAGCAAATCCTCCGACGGATCAGTACAGGATACCACAGATGTGTTCTCCTGGGCCTGACCTGCCAGTGTGGGTCAGAGGCCTCTCTCCAACACGTCCTGAGTGACTGCACCGCCCTCCCCGTCGCCATGACCAGAGAGACTACAGACGAACACACCAACTACAGCTGCATGAATTTCTACCGCCGCACCCAACCCTAGGGACTCAACCCATGAGGATGCTCGCCAACGCCCTGTGGACTGGACAATTGGTTCTAACCCACCCCAGCAGAAGACGAAATGAACATCAACAACTACAATGAAAGGAGACAACTTTAACGACCACCACCGTCGAATAACAACAATGACCAGCCGCACCACGAAAATCCCTTAAATCCAATGACACCAAAGACTACTGTGAATGAAAGTCATGTCCCTAACAGCTTTCGCTATGAGGACTTAAAACTCAACTATTTCGCTCTAAGGCCCTGTCTTAACTGAGCAGAGTGCGGTGAAGGCTGTGACGCTGATTCCGTTACTCAAATGTTTGTGGATGCAAAACTATGTTGATGGATGGTTTGGCTTTGTGTACCTAGAATGAGGGCAGATAGAGTACTACCTTAGTGAAACAATACTAGAAGATGGAAGTTTTAAAATTCTCTGTTTTCACATTTTCTTGTTCAAACTCCATTTTCTTATTGACTACAAATGTGAAATACTAAATTCCCACCATTATTGATACAAGTAACTCTGCAACTGAAGCAGGTTCCTGGTGTTCGAACACTAGACAAAGTGACTTGTGCACGTCGCTCTTAGCGGCTGGTAAGACGGACAGGGTTAAATCACAGCGACCAAACCATGCGTCGGCTTGTTTAAAAGATTAAGATCCTGTCAGTGAAGGTCATTGTCCAAGGGGGAGACCGTCTCACAGAAATTCCGGTATCTGACCAGCAGTTATGATATGTAGCGAGTTTTCTCCCCTTTGGAGACGGTCTCCCCCCTTGGAGACTATAAGCTCGCTGAAGGAAAAAAAATTTAGGGCCTTTTTTTTTAGGGCCTAAAATTTACAAAAATAGGGCCATCAGGGCACACGAAAATGCTGAAAAGTGCTCACCACTGCCTCCCACAGATGCGATTTTCTCCAATATAAGACCTCCATTCAGCAAGTACCTAATCACTTTCTGGTATGAATCTTGTCAATTCCATATCCGTATGAAAACAAAGAAATCTTTTACAATGGCTAGAGTAAACACAGTGTTCTTGCAGCACACACACAAGGCAGAAGTCTTAGGAATACAAGTCACAAGATGAAAAAAAAAAGTAGGCCTATGCTTTCTTTCCACCTGACTAACAGCTGCCTTGTCCTTGATTGACTAGCACACACTGCCTCTGGTTGAAGGAGAGAACAGTCCAGTGAGAACAGTCCAGTACTCAAGTCATCCTCCTATTTTGTCCTCTTGGAAATACTTTTGATTTATTCCAAGGAGGCGACCTTTTACAGTTGGGGCTGCTGTCCTCATTCCTTTGTCAATTGGTCAGCTTCTTCATTTCCATATATAGTGCAGTATGAAGGTGTTCACTGGATGGGAGTATTTTCAGTAACCGAGAAATGGTAATCATTTTAGATCAGTAGTACCATAGGATGATGACTATTGTTATATAAGTGGAAAAATGTAGTGGTGATGGTGCAAGTTGGGGGATAAAAAGAAAATATCAATGACCTGTGGGTGATGCTCATTGGCATGGGTGAGATCAATAGTACTGTAGGATCATGGTCATTGTGGTAAGTGGAATAATAAGGTGGCATTGTATAATATATAATATTGCAGGTTGAGAAAGAGGGGGGGGGGGGGGGTAGGGGTAGATGACTGATGGGTGATGATCATGTATGATTTGAGTAAACAGTACTGTAGGATGATGATAATTGTTGTATAAGTGGGATAATGTTGTGGCATTGGTGTAAAATGCTTGTTGGGGGGGGAATGGGGGAGGTGTTCAAAGAGATGGGTGGATGATGATGATCATGGTCAAGGTGTATGATCCACAGTGGTGTAGGATGATGGTCATTTTTGTAAAAGGAGTAGGATAGTGTATTGGCAAGTACGATAATGCCAGTGGGGGAATAAAGGAAATGATCAATGACTGATGGATGTTGATCACTGAGATGAGATCTACAGTACTACAGGGTGGTGACCATTGTCATAAGTGAAATACTGTGGTGGCATTGATGTATAATGCCGTGGGGGGGGGGGGGGGGGAAAAAAAAAAAAAAAAAAAATTAAATTTGATGATTGATCATTGCCATAAGTGAAATAGCATGATAGCTTTGCATGCATGATAATGCCAGTTGAAAAAAAAAAAAAAAAAAACTGGGGGGGGGGGGGGGGGGGGGGGGGGGGGGGGGGGGGGGGGGGGGCAATGATCAATGACTGATTGATGGTGATGGTTGTCACAGGCGAAAATCATCATCACCGTCTCATGCACACACGCATGCACATACATGCACGCACACACATGTACACACACCACACACACACATACATGCGTACACAGGCAGGCACACACACACACACATATAAAAAAAAAAAAAAAAAAAAAAAAAAAAAAGGATTAGCATACACAGGACATCTTATGAGTGGTGGTAATAATGATAGTGGTCATATATGGGAATCTGTAAAAAAAAAAAACAAAAAAAAAACAAACACACACACACACACACCTGACAAACACATGCACATACATCTAAGCATATATATATATATATATGTATGTAGAGGGGAGAGGGGAGACACAAGCCCCTTAGAATACTTGTGCACAGAGGGGTGGGGTGGGGGAACATAATGTGGACAAAGGAAAGGAAGTGGGGGGGGGGAAAAAAAAAAAGGGGGGGGGGGGGGGGGGGGGGGGGGGGGGGGGGGGGGGTGCACTGCAAGTTAATGTGGTATGAGTGGGTGTGTGAATTTATGGAAATATATATAGTGGGTTGCAGCTGAGGTGATGGACTAGTGTAATCATGTAGTTGTGTTAGGATGCTGGTGATTCAAATATGGGGGTTAGGGAAAGAAGAAGGGGTGTCAGAGGGGCAGTAGGGCCAAACGAAGTTGCAGTAGAAGCACTAGAACTCGTTGAAGGACCAGCAACAAAGTGCTTTTTTGAACAAAAAACTGTTGATGTACTAGTACTAGTACTACTTCAAGCTTGCCCACTGTCACGATCTTTAAAAAAAAAAAAAAATTATTTAAGGACACTGCCGCTGTAGCACTCGCCTTCTCCAAGTCTGAATGTTTCTTCCCTTTTTGGCGAGTTTGAAGGCCTTTTTCCCTTCTTACAAAAACTACAATAGAACCGATATTTTGTCTAAGTTATCTTGGCGAAGCCAGAGTTTATATTCAGAATTATCAAGCCACAGATCTTGGAATAAGCACTTCCCCATGTTTCTGAGTGAAACTGACGAAATCTTATAAAGAAACTCTCAATGAAATGTCAAATTTCGTTGAAAAACGAACTGTGGCCTTGCTTCGTTCAACACATGGAAAATCCAAGATGGCGGACAGCACAAATACTTTGTCGTGGAGTTACTTCCCTTGAACGACTTTACACCATGATCGATCAGTACTGATTCGGCATTTACCTATTATGAAATCGGTTTTTTTTTTTTTTTCTGATCATTCTTCTTTGATTTTTGTTGTTGTTGTTGTTGTTTCACTTTTTTTTTTTTAGAAATTTTTTTTTTTTTTTTCTGGTTTTAGGGTTTTTTTAGGGCCTCCAGCCTCTTCATTTTGATTTTTAAGGCCTTTTAGGGGCCCCCCCTCAGCAACTTGTGTCTAAGATGTTATCTTATGTTTTTCTACTTTTCACAAGAAAATGTAGCTTATTTTGTTATCTTAAATATATGTAATTTTTGCTTTAGGTGGGAACTTGGTTTTTGTTTTTTTTAATTCAACAAACATACTATGGTATGGTACACCAGCCTTTTTCGGTATAACATTCTTTTTAAAATGTGAAAGGCAGTGACGGCACGTTAGGACTCTGAGGTCCTGGAAAATAACAAACCATTTTCGTAAAATCACTATTTTGATAAGAAGTTATAATATCGTAAGATATAACATCGCTATTTGATAAGAAGTTATAATATAATATCATAAGATTTTGATAAGAAGTTATAATATCGTAGATATAACATCGCTATTTGATAAGAAGTTATAATATAATATCATAAGATATAATATCGCTATTTGATAAAAGTTAAAATATCGCTATTTGAGCGGAAGTTATAAATGAGTTAGTTAAAAGCTCCTTTTAAGGAATGGACGTTGTTCTACGTTGTTCTACTTTTGACAACCGTGTCAATGGATACTTTTGCTATGCGTTCTGTACAAAACAGAAACCTTGGTTGCATGAGCATTGGTGGGAGCAACGTGCACAACTGGGCCAAGGTTATCAATATCACTAAAATTAACTATAAGACAGAACAGCAAATTTGACATATTATAACGCCGAGAAAGATTCCATATTAATGCGAAAACTTTAGGTGTGGTATGTGAACAAACAACGACTTGCGCGTTATGATTAATGATCCGTTGTCGATGACATTGCCAACAGGACAGAGCTGACCCGTTGTCGGCGACACTGCCATCTGATGGCATAACCATATGTTCTATAACAAGATAGAACTGACCCGTTGTCGGCAACCGTGTCATTGCCATGTGCTCTGTAACAAGACGGAACCGACCCGCTTTCAGCGCCCCTGCCATTGGATGTCATTGCTATGTAACAAGACAGAAAAAAAAACTGATGCATTATCGGCGACAGTGCTAACTGATAGCATCGCCATGTGCTCTGAAACAAGACAGAAAGAAAACTGGGCCGCACGAGTATTGATAAGAGCTACGTGCGTAACTGGATTAAGGTAATCAACAATATCACTTATATAATAGGACAGAGCAATAACTTTTACATCTAATAATCATACCAACAAGGGGGTCTGTATGAATGCAACCGTTTTAAATGTGACTTATGAAAAAGAGAAGGACTTTGTCATCAGGCTTCCCCCCCCCATGGCTTCCTCTAGGATGAGCTGGAAAAAGAATGAAAGTTGAGTTGTACGGATATCTCTGAATTAATCAACTGGTTTGTGAAAGAGTGAACGATATGTTTTGAAGGTCATCAGACCATTAGGGTGCGGCCAGATGGCGATCGTGCTGCACATGATGAACAGGAGAGACAGTGTCAACAGGCGAGCAGTATAAGCGGCATTCTTCAACCCAGACGACTATCTAACAATGCCAGGGAAGTGAACAGTGACCCATTTCTCTGTCATTATAGATTTGTGTTTTCCAGCTGTATTCACACTTTTTGTGAAGCTGAAGAAATGCCCGGTGACCTAGGGATACATTTCTTCATGTACATTTAAAAATTCAAAATTACTAATCAGAATTAACTAATGGTAGTAACAGCACACACACACACACACACACACACACACACACACACACACACACACACACACACACACACACACAGAGAGAGGGGGGGGGGGGGGGGGCAGTGAAGGTGTTTTCAGAAAAAAAAGTAATGTGAAAGGATTTGCTAGTATTCAAAATCTCGATTCGTATTTTCATTTATTTTTCTTTCCACATTATGAACACTATAATGCTTGTAACTGCCTATTACAGTATGTAGCATGAAGTTTAAACTTTCCTCATGACAGTGATAAACACACAGCCGTCAACCTTTTGGAATCACAGTTCGGGAACCAGGGAATGAAGAAGCTGATTTGGGCTGAAAAAGGGGACTTTGGGTTTTGACTGAACGCATTTATAAACCTCAGTACTCAAGTTGACGAATGCAAGGTTTAAAAGAAAATATATTTTCCACAACATGTAACTGCCAGAATTCACAACATGCCATTTATACTTCATTCTGCAATACTATTTTAGTTCTGTCTAGGCTTATGTGAACTAAGTAGATGTATTCGTCAGGCTTACCACACCAAATTTATCTCTGCATTCATACATGCATATGCACACTCAAACTCCCACCAAACATTCTACTTTCTCTGGGAATGGAGCGTCACACATTCGCTTCTCTTCTTACTCGACTGAGAACAAGAAATATATTCCCACTCTATTTATAATTATACATGAAAATTCAGTATACACACACAACATAGTCAAAACATAAGAGATCAATACTTACTAACCCCAGGTTATAAACACAATGGCTTCTTAACGGGCCAGGTTTACACACACACACACACACACACACACACACACACACACACACACACACACACACACACATACATACACACAGTACACGCTCTACAGCAATACCGACTGACCAAGCACACGACTCTTCTCTTTGAGGTAGTGGACTCGGTCTGGTTACTAAACAACTTCAGCTGATTGAGCCTTCAGCACTCGCTTGATACTCCGTGGTCCAGGTAGACAATTTTGTCTCCCATCAACCTTCAGGACTCTAACTCGGGAGGGTCTTCACCGTCTTGGAAGCCTGCTGTCACCTGGCAGTTGGATACCTGACAACACGACGACCTCCTTCACACAATGCGGACATCTGCGCTAGGTGAGAGGGCACTGCTGCTACGCAACCAATCACCCATTTCTGCAGCACGCTGGAAATTCTTTTCATCCAAAGCACTTAAGGCGCTTTGTGAGAGATTTCACTCCCTTGACAAGCCCTGTCACCATAAAATGACCCCAAACACACACTGTTGATATGTTGGGTATTTATGCAAAATTTGGGATTTCAGGAATGATTTCGGTGGTATGGAAACATTCAAGAAAATGATCAGAAGATTGGACAGCTCTGTAAACAAAACAACATTACTTTCGATCCTGATACTTGTACTTGGCCGTCACAGCAGGCCTATGTAACATGCAGTCCATAGGCCTAATTTCGTTACATATTAACAGACACCAACAACATGGCCTTCGTCAGTGAAACTTGTAGCTACCTGTTACAGTGTATAGCGTGGAGTCCTGACCCTCCTTTAAACATGAATAAGGATAAAAACAACGTTGCATAGAAAGTTGCAAGTGGCACGAACAGGAGGCCAGTGAAGAATAGGATACAAACTTTATACATTGATAAACGTTAACATAACTACTTTGGTTCTTAATATACTTGAAATTTCCTTTTACAGTACTTAGCACTAAAAATCAAGAACACTGTATTTACCTTGATACTTTTGTAAGTACCTTTTTTTAAAAACCTTTTACAATATGTAGCAAGAAATCGAAGCATTCCCTTCACATTAATATACACCAGCAATACTTTATTTGTTACCTGCAAATGCCTAAGCACAAAGTCCAGATTTATTTTTACACATTAGCAAAAGCCAACCACAACACTACTTTAGTCGCTATTTCATAAAATCTAATTTAATGTAACTGAATTTTACGATCTGTAGCATGACGTCCAAAATTCCCTTTCCACATCAAGAAGCTCCAACAACACAGCATTCATCGTCAATTCTTGCTTACACATCATCACACACCAACGAGACTTCTTTTTAGTTTCTGTAACTGCCTTCTACAATATGTAACACGAATTCCAAACTTTCCTTGCACATAACAGAAACAAGCAATACTTAAGTCGTCAATTCTTGTAACTCCCTATCAGTGTATGTATCGCTGAGTCCAAGCTTTTCTCTACACATTGACAAACGCCACCGACATTGCTTTTTTGGTGTTTTACTTGTAATTGAATATTGCAGTATGTAGCATGGAGACTGACTTTGCCTATATAGATCAGTAAACAAATACAACACAACGTTCATTGCTAGTAGTCATCTGTAACTATGCGCTACGATATACAATCTGAAGTCCGGACCTTCCTTCAACATCAACGACACTACTGTCATTGTTTCCTTCAGTGGATCCTAGGGTTTTCCTTGCAATGAACAAACTGTTTCACAAGAAAAAAAAACATACAATAAAAAGTCTCTATAGGTATGACAATATAATGTAGTGCAAAATGGTAATTTTTAAACGGCATCATGTGTCATGTTACCTGTGTCACCTGTTTCGTGATGCTTGATATAAAAACATTCTTGGTCTATCACGCCAACAGTTTCTACATTGTTTTTCAATTTTTCTTTTTTTATATGCAAAACTTCATTAGGAATGTTCATACTGGAATTTCATCATCAAACCCTGTTCGTCAGCAAACCACATGTCTTGATTTTCATATCAGCCTAGCCAAGGTTTCTTTTCTTTGTTTCTTTCTATCACCATCATTCCCTTTCTTTTGTTTCTGTCTCTTACCCATCATCATCATCACCATTATCATCACCAGCATCGTCAGTGACACTGTTGCCACTACAGCCATGCTGTTTGACAATCTTCTAACCCTTCTCTTTTCTCCCCCTCCGAGTGTATAGCCACAATCAATACTACCACTACTACTGTCACATTATCACCAAAAGTGGTAGTAATCCTCTCTTTATGACTTTTTCAATATATTTCTTCATCATAATTATGGTCGTTATTATTGATAACATGATTATTGCTATCTTTATCATTGTCATTCCAATCTTAACTTGAAGTGTCTCCTTCACAACGGCCACGCTTTCATTCAATGCCCATCTTGTACCAAATCCGAGAAAACAAGTGTTTGCTCATTTCTTTTACATTGTCCTAAATGTAATCTCGCCTGAAGAAGACTAAGAAGTCGAAACGCGTTGTTTTGTCTTGTAATTTGTTTCTTCGTGTTTGTTGGCGGAGTTACTTCAAATTCCTTTTTTTTCTTGAAAATCCGTTATAATCTACAAAGTTTTTATACACAATTTTGAAACTCACAATATCTCTTTTAGACTTTATTTAAGTAAATCTAAAACGATTCCACAACATTCTTTAAATGGCCGTTTGGCCTATTTAAGTACTGAAATTTTAAAACTGTACATGTGAAATGTTGAGTTTCATTGTCTAAATCAATCATTTTCAAATATTTCTGACACTAAGAATATATACCAGGATTTCTACATCAATATACTCGATCTGTGAAGAAAAAAGGTAGGTTAAAAAAAGCAGAACCCATTTAGGATTTTGACTAGATGGTAAACTGACTCACATTCCATGTTCACACACACACACACACACACACACACACACACACACACACACACACCACCAGCATGCATACAGTTTACACGCACACAAACAATGAAACGTAAGCATGCATTAAAGACAGGTATGCGCGCGCGCGCGCGCGCACACACGCACACATACACACACAGACATGCACACACACACACACACACACACACACACACACACACACACACACACATGCGCGCACACACACACACACACACACACACACACACACACACAGACGCACACACACACACACACACACACCACACACACACATACGCACACACGCATGAGCGGCGTGGATGCAGTGCCACAGAAGTGGCATAGATGAGACATCTCAGACTGGGACATTCCATGCCGTTCTCTTCAAGTAGTCCTGGGTTCGCCCGTTGCTTAGATCAATGCCAGCAGAAAGCCGATGGAACCGAAGGGTGCTTTTGTGTTCTCTGCACACCTGGGCAAACAGGGCACTGTCAGTGTCGGAGTGCTTATTACAAGACACTTTCAGTTTGACCAACGGCGTTTCCGGTTTTATCACTCGACTCAGAGGGGGCATGTGATGGCAGGCAAAATAACATTCAACGGTCAGAGAAGGACACGCTGACCTCAGATTGCTCCAAGCAGCTGATGACAACTGCGGGGAAAGCCTCCGTCCTACTCTCTCTATCCCATCGACGTGTTGGAGGACAAGACTGCGCAATGGGGCTCCGCCTGCCCGAAGATCAGACAGTTCAAGCAGCAGTTCTTCACTGGCGTTATGGAGGCTTAATCTAAGTCTCCTCAGAGCATGGAAGTTTGAAATTAGAGCTGCTGTGGGTGTAGGGAACAGACCGTACAGTGCTGCCAGCTTTTGTTCTGGCCATTGTTCTGGCAATACCAGCTCTGTCAGCATGGAACAAAATCTGGGCGACTTGGGATCGCGGGTAGAATTTCTTTGTAATTCCAAAAAAGTCAAAATGATGATGAGCAAATTCAAAACTGATGCTTGTGGATGAACTGAATGTGTCCATCATATCTGTCACACTGTAAATAGGCTCGTAAAGGGGCAGAGGAGGTAAGTGACCCGAGCGGGTCCTTGCCCTGGGGATGCTAACACCTACCTGCATAATCAGTTTGACTTTGACTTCCTTCTGAGTAAACTGAGACAACATGTCACGAACTTCTTGGGAAATCGTATTATCTGGAAAAGCAATGGTAGTGCGCTGGAAAAACGCTCCATATTTTTTAATCATACTGCTGTCCTGTGGACCTAAGAAGCTGACGGGTGTCAATTCGTCGGTAATCGTGGCAGGAAGCTGAATGCAGACGTCAGTCCACACAGAGGGGCACTGCATGAAGGTAGACAGCCTTGAACAGGTGCGCGCCAGGCGACCTCGGTCAGGGACTGGCAGCATCTTGAACAGGAGCACCAACACCACGTCTGGTAAGCCGACAAGGCTGGGCTGCCATGGTGGTCATCTCCCTTGACAGCAGCAGCTGGGCTTCTCTTGCTGGGTGGAGGTGGATTCTGCGGAAGAGCGGAGCTTAGGGTAGACAATTGCTCCATTCTGCTTGTGACCTGAGAAACAGACATGACTGATTGTCCAAGGCAAACCGTGTGATGCTCATAGAGAATACATGACTACGAAAACGAGGCTGCACAAGACCAATATACACAGGTCTGTCATGACCAAGTCCTTAAGGGCCTCTGGACAACAGGACGTTATACTCCCCTGTACACTACCTTAGTGAAGGGAAGAAATGGAACAATGAAAGCTAGACGCTTCTCTCTTGGCCAAATAAGGGATGACGAAATTGATATGAGACTACAGAAACACCCTTCTGTTATCAACATGACTGGGATAAAACCAGCCGGAACAGTATTATCTAACAGCATTTTTTGTCATAATCCTCTCTAGTTCTTTATCTTATGCTAGATGCACTAAGAACCTGAGGTCGTTATGTCTTAGAGAGGATACTCCCTCTGTTCCACCACTGCTCTCCTATAATTTCAGGTACTGTTATGTTCACTTTTGAGATCTTTTCTTTATTTAGTTTTTGTTGGAAAGGCGCCCGCGTGTGTGTATGGTGTGGTGAAATACTCAATTTCCACCATTATTTATAAGTCGCTCTGCAACTAAAGTTACAAAAATAGGGCAATCAGGGCACACACGAAAATGCTGAAAAGTGCTAACCATTGCCTCCCACAGATGCCATTTTCTCCAATAAAGACCTCCATTCAGCAAGTACCTAATCACTTTCTGGTATGAATCTTGTCATTCCATATCCGTATAAAAACAAAAAAATCTTGCGGAAGTCTTAGGAATACAAGTCACAAGATGAAGAAAAAAGTAGGCCTATGCTTTTTTTCCACCTGACTAACAACTGCCTTGTCCTTGATTGACTAGCACACACTGCCTCTGGTTGAAGGAGAGAACAGTCCAGTGAGAAACAGTCCAGTGCTCAAGTCATCCTCCTATTTGTCCTCTTGGAAATACTTTTGATTTATTCCAAGGAGGCTACCTTTTACAGTTGGGGCTGCTGTCCTCATTCCTTTGTCAATTGGTCAGCTTCTTCATTTCCATATATAGTGCAGTATGAAGGTGTTCACTGGATGGGAGTATTTTCAGTAACCGAGAAATGGTAATCATTTTAGATCAGTAGTACCATAGGATGATGACTATTGTTATATAAGTGGAAAAATGTAGTGGTGATGGTGCAAAGGGGGGGGGATAAAGGAAAATATCAATGACCTGTGGTGTGATGCTCATTGGCATGGGTGAGATCAATAGTACTGTAGGATGATGGTCATTGTGGTAAGTGGAATAATAAGGTGGCATTAGTATAATATTGCAGGTTGAGAAAGAGGGTGGAGGGGGGTAGGGGTAGATGACTGATGGGTGATGATCATGTATGATTTGAGTAAACAGTACTGTAGGATGATGATAATTGTTGTATAAGTGGGATAATGTTGTGGCATTGGTGTAAAATGCTGGTGGGGGAATGGGGGAGGTGTTCAAAGATGGGTGGGTGGATGATGATCATGGTCAAGGTGTAGGTATGATCCACAGTGGTGTAGGATGATGGGTCATTTTTGTAAAAGGAGTAGGATAGTGTATTGGCAGTACGATAATGGGGGTGGGGGAGAAAAAAAAAGGAATAAATTTGATGATGGATGGATAATTGGTCATTGTCGTAAGTGGGACAAACAGTGATATAGGATGATGATCATTGCCATAAGTGAAACAGCATGATAGCTTTGGCATGATAATGCCAGTTGGGTTAAAAAAAAAAAAAAAACACTTGGGGGGGGGGGGGTGCGGGGGGTGGGTGGGGGGGGGGCATGGGGGGCAATGATCAATGACTGAGTAATTATGCAGATAATTACTTGGATGTTGTTCAGTTGTTTGTTCGTTCATGTGGCTGTTTTGTGTGCAAATAGCCTTCGGTCGGTCTGTTTGCTTATTTGTTTATAGCATCGGTTAGTTTGTGAGCGTTTATTTGTTCGTTACATTTACACCCCTGGGTCCATTGCAGGGCTGACAAACAACAGCCATTGATGGGCCAGAGTATAACGGTGAAACCTGAGGAGCAGTAGCACTGTCCTGAGGTGGGTGTGTCTACAGAGAAAGAAAAATAGATCTAGTTGGCTGGTTGACGTGCAGTGTATGATTTTTGGTGGTGGTTTCCAGTTTTCTGACTATTTTTCATACAACTGTGTAACTGCTATATGGCCCAGATGATGCCCTGCTGTGGAAAATTGGATGTTCATTTTTCATTCACTGTTCGTAACTCCTGCCGTTTATATATGTTCCTTGATAACACTGAAACCTGCTCTACCTTTATTATCCATGGTTTTGGCTGTTCGTATCTCCTGCCGTTCGCAACGGGGAGCCCATTTTTCTCATGTTATGATATGAAGCAACTGTTTCATTGATTGCAAAGATTCGTTTTTACCTCCTATCGTTTCGCAATGGGAAGGCCCTTTTGTGTACTTTTGCTGTAAATCCTTGCACCTTCATTTTGATTATGTTTATGTGTTGCAGGGACTATATTCAGATACTCTTTAGCCGAGGCCTATTGTTTTAATGTCTGAATTCACTATGAACGTTTGATGTTTGTCTTGGCTTAATTTGAATGTGTGCCTAATGAATGTTTGATCTTTTCCCCCCACTTTGAACCTTTGTTGAATGTGCTTTACGATACTATTCCTCATGTTAAATGAATGTTTTTCATTATGTATTTTTTTTTTATAATACTTTATGTTTATAATCATCTTTTATTTTATTTCTTAATAGGTTGGTGAGCTTGGTTTGGTCCAAATCAGTCTGTTGGTTCAACTATGATTTGAAATAAAAGACAGAGGACACCAACCAGCTGGTGTTGATGTGGAAGATGATGTGTGACAACTCGCTCACTTCACCATCTCCTACCCCTCTTCCCTCTTCCCTACTTATCCCCTAGACTAGGTTGTTATTTATAGTCAGTGTATGAACCTGTCTCACAAGAAAAAAGATATAGCAAAGTTTCTATAGATTTGACACATATACAGTGCAAAACTGTAATTGTTAAAAGGCATCATGTGCCGTATTATGTTGAGCTGAACGCTGATATAAAAACATTGTTGATCGCATCACGCCAGCATTTCGTTCTGTTTTTTTGTTTTGTTTTGTTTGTTTGTGTTTACGCGCAGCTTCATGGGGTACTTTCATACGGGAAATGTATTATCAAATTAATGGTTTTTTTTTTTTATATATATATCAAACCTGTTTTTCAGCAAACCAGCTCGACTTGACTTCAATGTCTCCCTAGCCAAGGGTTTTTGTTTGTGTCTTTCTTTCTTTCTTTCTATCAAAAATCATCATGGTCATTACCATTATCACCATCATCATGATCGCCACTAACACTGTTGCCACTACAACCATGTTGTTCGACAATACTCTAACCCATCTCCTTTCTCCCCTCCTGTGTGTATAGCCACTATTAATATTACAATTACCACTGTCTTATTATCACTAAAAGTGGTAGTAATCCTCTGATATTTTTCAAGATTTTCATCATCATTATCATTATTATTGCTATCTTTATCATCATAATCATTAGAATTCTAACTCGCAGTGTCTCCTTCCCAACTGCCTCGTTTTCATTCAAAGCCCATCTAGCGCTGAATTCGAGAAGACAAGTGATTACTTATTCTTCATTTTCATTGTCCTGAATGTGTTTAGGCTATCTTGCCTACGGAAGACCTAAGAGGTCGAATGTTGTGTTTTGTCTGCCTGATTTCACTGTTGGCGGCAGTGTTATTAATTATTCGCAAAGCTTAAGGTTTCTAGGTGTATATTATCTTCCAAACTTACTTGGAATCAACATATAGACTATATAGTAAATAAAGCCAGAAAAGATTTAAATTTTCTCGAAATTATTAGTAGACAGCGATGGGGTCAAGACACAAAAGCACTTTTATGTCTTGCTAATTCCTTAGTTCGTTCGCGTTTAACCTACGGCCAGGAATCTTTCTTTAGTGCACCAAAAGATTTATTAAACAAACTACAAAGTATAGATTGTAAAGCCTTTAAACTGGCAGGACGTAATACTGAAGGGGCAATTCTAATCAACATAAATCTAGATCTACACGAGTATTATAATCACATTGAAAAACTAGCGAAAGATAAGTTTGATAACATACTGAAGACATCAGATAGCCAATATTCACACAATTGTATAAAAAGCGTCAGCACAATAAATTCCAAATTAATTTTAAATCACATATCTGATACAAGTTCAAGACATATTAGTTCTCTGACGTTCAAAATTCGTTTAAATGCTTTTAAAACAAAATTTTTTGTAAAGATACTAAATGTGTACGTGGAAATCAGTTCCATTAACCATCTGATTTTACACTGTCCTGGTATCAAAGAATTAATGACGAAAACTACAGGGGATTTACTGACTCGTCAAATACCATTAACTATTTAGGAAGTTTCAAAATTTCAAAATGGAGAGACTGATGGCGGAGAACGAAGCAAAGTTTAGAAAGAGTGGGGGTTAGTTTCCGCCGCCGAGGACATTGACGAACAAAGTACACAAGACACGATGCATTTCGACCTCTTGGGTCTTCTTCAAGTGAAAACAAATTTGTTTTCACTTGAAGAAGACCCAAGAGGTCGAAATGCATCGTGTCTTGTGTACTTTGTTCGTCAATGTCCTCGGCGGAAACTAACCCCCACTCTTTCTAAAACTATTTAGGAAGTGTTAAATGACTTCCATCTTCTTAAATGTTTTTCAGAAGTTTTATACCTTAGTCCTATCGGTCTTTTCCTTTGAATAGTTAATTTATTGTTGGATTCAATTGTTGTTATACTAATCTTCTGTTAATTGTTAAGTCACGTTTGATATAGATAGTAAACCTCACTTCCTTTCTACTAATTCTGGCATTTTCAACAATTCATATCCCATATAAAGCTTGATTATTATGTAGATTTGTAGGTGTAGGCATGTAGGGAAAAACAAATTTTTACTACCACACACTCTCTAAACAATATCAACGCATGCATAAACAATCTCTACTTGCATACCTTTATTTCTCCTATTCCTCCCCCCCCCCCCTTTCCCCGTCTAATATCACTTAAGGGTGAACAGACGTAAAACTAATGAACGAACGAACGAACACACACACACACACACACACACACACACACACACACACACACACACACACACGCATACACACGCACACAAACACACACACACACACACACACGTACGCATACACACACATGTGCACTCACGCACGCAGGCGCGCATGCACGCACGCACGCGCGCGTGCGCGCACACACACACACAGAGCTTACGATACATCGTGCTACTTTGTCTTTGAGAGCAAAAGAATGAGTAAATGAGAGTTTAAAGAGGAAAGAGGAAGGTAAAAAAAATAGCATTCATTACAGTAATAATTCACCCCATGCCATTTGTGACGATTGAATCTAAGGTTTTAGACACAAAGGTTGAATGAATGTTTACTCTTTCGTACTCCGGTTAAAAAAAATCAACTCACCATCCTGAATAAAAAGCAACCACTAAGAACAACAAAAGAACAACTACTAAAAGAACAACTGCTAAAGCACAAAAACACACATGAAACACACATGATCCCGGAATTTTCAGCAAATTAATGTTATATAAGCTTTGTACTGGAAAGAATAACTAACAGTAGCCATGTGTACCCTATAGATATAACCATGTACTGGAAAGAATAACTAACAGTAGCCATGTGTACCCTATAGATATAACCATGTACTGGAAAGAATAACTAACAGTAGCCATGTGTACTCTATAGATATAACCATGTACTGGAAAGAATAACTAACAGTAGCCATGTGTACCCTAGAGATATAACCAGTCATTAAATTCATCATTAAAAATTCATTACTCCACTGGAATGGTTTTCAGTTTGATTTTTCTGCACCTTTGTCCTGTATTTGTCTGTCATTGTATCTTCCACTGTATCAAAGAAAGAGAAATTCCCAGAAAACACTCATCCATTCAAAGAATGCGCTCCAATGTATGTAGTTTGTGCTGACAGTTAGTGCAACCAAGCGCCATTCACAAACAAACTACTCACAGGTCTTGTTCTGGTCGCAGATACCACCACTGCAAACGTTCCGTGTCGACAACCCGCGTCCAGCTGAAAAGCAAAAGAAACACTCTGAAGGTGCTGGGGAGGACTGTGCCTTTAGAGCAGTCCTGTACCACTTCTACTAGTGACAGTCCTTCTGCTGTCACGCGCTCTGCTCTTGTGACACTACCCACCCCAGCTTTCCTCCCCTCCCCCCCTCCACTTCCGCCCGCTCCCCTCTCCCTCTCCCTCCCCCCCCAGCCCTCTCAATTCTCCTTCTCACTCCCCCCTCCCCCCCCCCCCTCACCCCACTCCCTCACTTTCCACCTCTTCCCCCTCCCCCCTCCCCCCCCCCCAACCTGGGTGGAGTTGTGTACTATCTTTCAGCAAACAGATTGACGTTGGGCCGACCTCGATGCAACCACAGCAAGTGCCTTGCGTTAAAGCCCGTTGTGAAAAAAAAAAAAAAAAAAAATTGAGCCTCTTGCGCGCGCGCGCGCGCACACACACACACACACACACACACACACACACACACATACACACACACACACACACACACCCCTAAATGAAATCACCAGCATTTGAAAGAAAAGGCCAGTTTGGACGTTGTACAGATAGAGAGTGAAAAATCGAAAGAAATGCATTATATCGGTGTGCCGAATGATAATACTAATCATAATCATAACAACAAGGAGAACAACACATCGACATCAGTTTTCAAATACTCGGTCTCCAGCATATCTATTTATCTATCTATCTACCTATATATAATCTCACATATGCAATTCTCACTAAAAACTCGCACCACAAGCAAGAAGGCATAGAATCAAGGACAGCTTATCTCCAGGTGAATGGAAGGCTTTAGAGGGTTAAAACAGCTTCTGATCACTCACAACGCTGCTTACAGGTATGTGAATAAAGCAGGTGTAACTGTGATTACCTGCTTGGAAGACAATGATGAAGCAGTTATAAATGAACGACACAGACCCGATTTTTATGACATACTTCCGTCTGACCCTACCATAAACCTATTATAAATCGCTGGATTAAAAAAAATGGTTGAAAAGGGATGCTATTAGTGAAGAAAATGGCAGCCTTTGTCAGCCCGGATTCCTCCTCACGTCCTGGACGCATTAAACCACTGGTAAAATTTGTAAACAAAAACCATTTCCATATAGATATTTGTTATCAGGCTCAGGCACTCCAACTCAACCATTATCAAAACTTGTACAGCAGGCTATCTGTCATCTAACACAATGTCTTAAATACCAAGTGATCAATACAAGAGATTTTCTACAAAGAATATTGAAAAAAAATCAACAAGAAATTTGCCCATATGCCAGAAACCGCTACATTTGCAGTATGTGATGTAATTTCACTCTTTTCTAATGTTGACAAACACATCAGGAATCCCAGCAATTAAAAAGCTCTTCAGGATATCCCTGGCGATCTGATTATTGCAACTAAAGGATTCTTGCAGCACTTTCAAATTGTGCTAGAAGAAAGCTGCTAGTAAACACTGCTCTCAATATACAGATGGAACCAGAAAAACTATCTTTGCCAGGCTTAACCATGGAACTGCCAGGGGCCCCTGCCATGCTTGTGACTTTGTGGACATTTTTATGTCAGAATTAGATAAATCCCTGATTAGAAAGTGTCCTGTTCCCCTTCTTTCCACATTAACGCTTAATGAAGAAGGCAATTCTGATCAAAGTCTAAACTGGACTAGATACAGGGACGATGGTATTACTATTCTCTTGGACAAAAAAGACACACAAATTTTTAGAAACATTTTCAAAACCTCCATCCACCCAGTATCAGATGAACTTTCAAAGAAGGTAAAGAAGCTCAATACCTTGATCTTTAACTCACAATAGAAAATGCTTATATCCAAACAGATGTTAACTCTGAACACTGCCATAGCTACCTCACAAATACAAGCTGCCATCCACAGTCAGTTTTCAGGGGGTCTTTAATTCGTGTTGGCACCAGACTCAAAATACTATGTAGTGAAAATAAAATTCTTAGCAAAAAACTGGACGAATATGCCAAACATTTTAGTTTAGCAGGTTCGCCTTTCAAAAAAACACGCAAGCAACTAGAAAAAGGAGCAAGGAGAAAAAATATGTTATATTCCAGCCACGAAAAATGAAAGGCAAAATGATTGCGTGGGTCACACAATGTGACCCAAGTGTTCCCTCCAAGAGCACCATTACAAAGAAAAATCTCCACTTTCTGAAAGCACAAACCCTAAACAAAGACATTTCCCCCAAGTAAACCATCACTGCAGCTGACAGAAAAAGGAAAGGAAAATATTTAAACCTACACTGAGATGCATCAACCAGCACTTTACACTGTGGGTATGTGCCTCTCATAGAGCATGGTCATCGGCATGTGAGTTCCAATGGCTACAAGACACTCATGGGATCTGAAAGCATCAACGCATTCTACAGAATCTGTCGTCCTTAATCCACATAACACCCTCCCTCCTCCTCTCCTCCCCACTCCCCCACCAACCACTTGCACTTCCTATCACCACTTCTTCTCCCTCCTCACGTGTGCTTGAAGAGCCTCCCAGTGTGCACTTAGTGCATGCTGATAACCAGCACCAGCTGTGTTTTCGTTGACCATTGCATACACTTCAGACAGAGGAGATGATCCACACGTGGACAGGGATGACGCAGATAAAGAAAGGAGGTCAGCTTAGGTTGGACTCCAAGTCATCTAGTGCTGACAAAGTGCGCACTGGTCACCTCCCAAGATCCACGCATGTTGTAGAGGCTTTTTCCTATTCCTTATCATATTCAGATCACGCGGGTCTTGTCAGACCCACAGCTGATAAAGGGCGGGTTCAGCAGCTTGGTCCTCACCTGATGGCGCGGGTCATGTGCCACGCATTAAAATGTATAGGTCCTGGGAGAGCCGCGAGTAAATATGCTGATAATTGATTGTGCCCATACATGAACTTTCTATGACCAACGGCTATTAAGATCGTTAACAATCTCCCAAGATTTCATGGGCATAGCTCTGTCCGTTCATAAGATGAGATGTTTTTGTTGAGTCACTGGGTCATGGAAGACCCAGGAAGCACGGTAAAGGTTGGCCCTCCCTGGACTCCTTCACGTGTCTTGTGGGTATCAAACAGTTTAATGGCCCCCCCCCCTACCCCCCCCCCCCCACTCCCCACTCCCGACTCCTTCATGTGTCTTGTGGATACCTAACAGTTTAATGTTGAAGATGAAGAAAAAGGGACTGCTTGACGGACCTGATCAGCTGGACAATGGTCTCCCAAGTGGCGATGATCAAACAAGCGATGAGGAGCCTGACATTGCGACTCTGAGGAGTATCGCTGGAAGTAGGTTCAGTTGAAGAAACATTTCTTTTATGTCTATAGATAAGAATACTTACAGCAATATTTGCTGTTATCAGTATTTTTCATCATATAAGGCACATATAAATTTTGTGTTTTCAATGTTATTATATTTTTCATCATATAAGGCACATATAAATTTTGTGTTTTCAATGTTATTATATTTTTCATCATATAGGGCACATATAAATTTTGTGTTTTCAATGTTATTATATTTTTTCATCATATAAGGCACATATAAATTTTGTTTTTCAATGTTATTATATTTTTCATCATATAAGGCACATATAAATTTTGTGTTTTCAATGTTATTATATTTTTCATCATATAAGGCACATATAAATTTTGTGTTTTCAATGTTATTATATTTTTTCATCATATAAGGCACATATAAATTTTGTGTTTTCAATGTTATTATATTTTTCATCATATAAGGCACATATAAATTTTGTGTTTTCAATGTTATTATATTTTTCATCATATAAGGCACATATAAATTTTGTGTTTTCAATGTTATTATATTTCTCATCATATAAGGCACATATAAATTTTGTGTTTTCAATGTTATTATATTTTTCATCATATAAGGCACATATAAATTTTTGTGTTTCAACAGCATGGTGCCACAGGGGAAGAGAATCCCATACATAGTAACCCGCAACCCTGCCAACCCACCACTGGCCAAGTGGTTGAAACAAGCCATGCCCAGCCTACACACCAGCAGGCGAATGTTAGCAGCATCCCCTGCACCACCTGTGGTGGGAGAAAGGAACTGTGTCAACCTCAAACGTCTACTGATGTCCTCCAAGATCCCCCCACCCAGCACCAGTCAGGTCAGGCCTCACATGGCAGCTTTCATTGTAAAACAGGCAGAAAATGCATCATATGTAAAGTTCATCTCCTAGAGACATCCACCTTTACAAGTGTTCGTACCAAACAACAGTTCACTATCAATGATTATCTCACTTGCCAGTCATCTAACATGATTTATCTCATTGACTGTCTGAAAGTCACAATATGCAATATGTAGGGGAAACTGGCAAAACTTTACAGCAGAGATTTTACAAGCACAGATCAGACATTAACACCAAAAAACAAACACTGGTAGCAAGACATTTCAACAGTCCTGAACACACGATTGAACACCTGACATGTACTGCGATCGAACAGATCCGAAAAACGGATGAAACCTGCCGCAAATGAAGAGAAAAGTTCTGGTGCTACAAACTGCGAACAATCTTCCCTGATGGACTGAATGTTGCAGACTGGGAGTGAAGGAACTCACAGCTTATTGTCTGTGTCCCAGACTCACAAAGACTATCAACACTTACATCATACCTGTATGGATTGCTGCTACGTCCACGTGCATTACTTCATTATACTGTTTCTCATTTGAAGTCAGTCCTCTTTCTAGATGTCTTAAACTACCCCTAATTTTTTGCTTTCTCTGGTCTCTACTTTAATTCCTTGACTTCAACTTCCAGCAGCTAACTAAATTTTCCTATTTGTTACCCCCACCCCCCCCCACCCCCAAGCGCACACACTAGTGTGTGTGTGTATGTGTGTGTGTGTGTGTGTGTGTGTGTGTGTGTGTGTGTGTGTGTGTGTGTGTGTGTGTGTGTGTGTGTGTGTGTGTGTGTGTGTGTGTGTGTGTGTGTGTGTGTGCTTGTGCGTGCGTGCGTGCGTGTGTGTGTGTGCGTGTGCGTGTATGTGTGTGTGTGTGTGTGTGTGTGTGTGTGTGTGTGTGTGTGTGTAAGACCCCTATACCCTCCCTCTATTTTTGTCATTTGCTTCCAACAGTTCCAGCTTTCTTCCTCACCTCATATATCACTTGTTCATCTTCAATTACCATTCTGTCCCATACCCCCTGTTTCCCTTATGTGATCTTCTTCTTATACATACGTGCACGCACGCGGGCGCTCACACAACGGGCGCAGTTGCGCACACGCGGGTGTTCGCGCACGCAAGTGCATGTGCTCTCACATACACACATTTCTCCTTCCCCTCTCTTGCTAGGTCTTCTATTCAGTGTCCACCTCAGGCCACACCTCTAACCCCCTTCCATTTCACCCTTCACTTTCAATTTCCTTTCAACCCTCCCATATCTATTCATTTGCTCATGTCACTGGTGGAGAGAGAGGGTGATGGTAATGATTGTTAATATGGTTACTATGATTGCTGTTGCTTTTATTGTCTATCCCACTCCCAGCTCATTTCACCACTTCCCCTCCTCTTCCCACCCTTTACTTTCCACCTTCCACACCCTCACCTTCCTTCCATTCCCCCCACCCCCACCACCCTTTTTTGTTTTCCCTGCCCTCCAACAAGTCCCCTTCCATCTCCCATCCTCCAGTGAACTCCTTTTTTCCAGTGAACTTGGTTCTAAGTGAACTCCTTTCTAGTGAACTTTTTTCAGCGACACAACAACAGTAATCTTAAGTGTTATGTTTGTGAGTTGGCCAGTGTGGCTTGAGAAAGGTTGTAATAAACCGAAATATTGCCATTATCTCATGGGTGTTTTGTGGCTTCTATTTTTCATCTTCCTTTTGCGTTTTCAATGTTAGCATGTTTGTTTCACGCGTGCGTGCACGCGTGCGCGTGTGTGCATGTGTGCGATTTCGTGCGCATGTGCCTTTTGTGAGCATGATGCCAGATAGGGATGGGGTGGAGATGTAGGAATGTGGGTGAGGTGTGTTGTTTGTCATTGATCTGGCTGTTTTCTTTATGCATGCGCTTGCCCATGATCATCTGTGGAGGTAGAGAGAGGCAGTTAGAGAGAGAGTGTGGAGACTATAAAGCATTTGTAGGATGACTTTGTGCCTTTTGCATTTTGATTCATGCATGCGTTGTCATTTTTACAGCTAACAGGTCCATGCTGGCTCAAGCGCTCAATGAAGCTGCCTCTGGGCCAAACTTCGTGTTTCCATCTGACTCGGAGGACTCAGATGCTGACGATTTTCCCTTACTGAGGGCTCGGATGGAAGCTGCGAGCCAGGTGGAAAGTCCGTCAGGCGAAACAGCAGGAACCCATGCCTGTCAGGACCAGACATTTGTTGCCAAAGATGGCACAAGATGGAACAGTGAGCCTCCTGTCTCCATGGGGCGCATTTCTGCGGAAAATGTTTTCAGGGTTCCCAGAAATCAGACACCAAGATGTGATCATGTCAAAGAGCCTGTTGATGCTTTTGCCTTGTTTTTTCTCCAAAATATTATTTGATTTACTCGTAAAATACACCAGTCTAAAGGGAATCTGCAAGAAAGGCGAAAAGTTCGTCAAAACTGATGAAACAGAAATGAAGGCTTTGTGGGATGTCTTTCGTTTCTTGGTGCTATGAAGCAAAACATGCTGCCTACAACGGTTGTGTGTGATGCTTTTTATGGGCAGAAGTTAGTGAGAGCCAATTTTAACAGGAATCGTTTTTTGTAGCTGATCTCGTTCATCCGCTTCGATGACAAAGCAACACGCAACGCCAGAAGGCGTGATGATGTGTTTGCACCATTCAGGGATTTCTGAGAAGATCTTACCCCCAAAATTTGAAAAAAAACATTATATTCCAGGACCCTTCATTACTGTCGATGAGCAGCAGGTCCCCTTTCGTGGACGATGCTCATTCCTTCAGTACCTGCCATCAAAGCCAGACAGATATGGCCTGAAGATCTTTTGGGCGGCAGAGGCTGGAACAGATGACCCTCTCGTTGCTGAACCCTACTTGGGCAAACCTCTCGGTGCCCAACGACAGGAGAACCTGGGGTGAAATGCAGCAATCAAACTGCCATCGTCCTTCTACAACACAGGAAGAAATATAACCGCTGACAACTTTTTTCACCGACACGGTACTGTCAAATACGCTACGGGACAATGGTCTAACTTTTGTTGGCACTGTCAGAAGCAACAGGACATTCCTTCCAGAACCATTTAAACAAAAAACAGGGGCAAGATCTTCGTGGCTCATCATTCGTGTTCAAGGACAAACCACCCTTGTCAACTACCAATCAAAATCCAACAAAAACGTGATTGTCTTGAGCACGATGCATCATGGCAGAACTGTAGACCCCCTGGCAAGAAAGAAGAAGCTGGACATGATCCGATTCTACAGTGGCACTAAAGGGGCGGTAGATGCCATGGACAAAATGGCACACGCATACTCAACAAAGAGGTGACCAAGAGATGGCCAATGGTCATGTTTTACAACTCCATTGACCTTGCCACCATCGCTGCCAGGGTCATCTGGCAAAAGAAGTTTCCGGAAGACAGACTTTCGCACCCTGATATGAGACAACAATTCATCATCCGAGTTGCAGAGCAGCTGTGCTTGGAGAGAATTCAGACCAGCCTCACAGCCAAAAATCTGTCTAGACCTCTGAGGTCAACACTGACCTCTGTTGCAGAACATCTGGGCAACAAAGAGGTCGTAGGAAACACATGCAGCAGGAGTAAAGAGGAGGCGCCCAACTGTATCGGGTTCTGGCGATAGATCTGCGTCACAACTGCTAGGCCTGCAGACGGTGACAAGAAGTCCAAAGGACGCTGCGGATTCTGTCACTGGAAATCTGACAGGAAGAGCAGAATGTCTTGCTTCAACTGCCGCACACTGGGTGTGCAAGAAGCGTGCTTCCAGCACTTGTCCGGAGTGCGCTGGGTTGGTCTCCAGCAGCACTGTGATCACCATCCATGAGGAGAGTGGCACTCACAGACTCTAATGGTGCCAACACAAGTTAGACCATTGTCCCGTAGCGTAATTGTCTCACAATGCCCATGAAAAGCAATGATTCTTTTATTCACTGTTTTCTTCCTACCGTCAGCATTTCTTGTCTGATTCATCACGTACTTTTGGCACCAAGTCATAAGGTACATCAACTTCATGTAAATGTAGTTGTACATATTTTTTATGTTCTAGAGGCAGACTGCCGCGCTGTACCACTCTCCTCTCTGCGTGCCCCATCTGTCCTCCTCAATAAATTTCAAAACAGTTCAAAAACCATGCTGCCCGCCTTGTGTTTCCTTCATCTTCATTTGACCATATTATGCCATTATTGCGTTCCCTTCACTGGATCCCTCTTCAGCAAACGACCTCATTCCAAGTTGTATTTTCTCTGCTATAAATTCTCTGAATCCTCTTTCCTCCATATCTAACTGATCTGTAACACGTGTATGCAGCATCATGTGAACTCCACTATGTCCGCACTAAAACTTTGGTCCCACCATCTTTTGCCCATCAAGCTCCTCTTGTCTGGAATCCACTTCATATCAAGCTCCTCTGTCAATCTTCAAACCAGGCATTGACACTTTCTCTTTCCAACTTGATATATGATTCACATCCTGGTGTCTTTGGGATGTATTGTGCGTTTGCTTGCAGATGCTTACACGCTGATGATTTTCTACCTTTTGGTTGTTATGATGGTGGTGGGAGTGGGGGTGCGGTGTGGGATGAGATAGACGTGAGGGTGGGCATTTGGGTAAGTAAATGGGAGAGGGGGTGCAGGGGGGCCGGACTTTTGTCGTGATCTTGTTGGTATGATTACTTTTAGTTAGTGTATGTTGGTTGTAGATGCCGTTTTTTTCTTGTTTGTTTTGATCATTTTATATTCTTGTTTCTTTCATTGTAAGCCCCCCAGGGCATTTTTTTTTGAATTGGGTGTTTGAAATATCTCAAAGATAAACGATAATAGTACATCGTCTTTGTTACCCTTGTTGAGGGATTATCGCCATCATGTGTGTGTGTGTGGTTGGGTGTGTGATGTGTGTGTGGTGGGTTGTGTGTGTGTGTGTCCTGTGTTGTGGTGTGCGTGTGTGGATCCGCCAGCAAGTGGTACATGCGTGTGCGTGCGTGTGTGTGTAGGTGCCATGCAAGCCCTGGGTCTTATTTATGTTGTAGCGTTATGTGCCTATGTGTATGTGCATGTGTGCCAGCGCGCTCGCGCTATGTAGTGGCGTGTGGTTTGTTTGGTCAGCAGCGGGGACAAAGGTTCTTGGGTATTTGGGCTGTGGGGGGTGGTTGCAGTCTGCGTGTGCCTGCGTGGGGCGCGCGCGCGCGTGAGTGTATGTATGTGTGGTTTGGTGTGGTGTGTGTGTTGTGGTGTTGGTGGGTGCTGTTGTGGTTTGTCGTGTGTGTGTGATGTGGGTAGTGACCGAGAGAGAAGAGATACCGCAGTGAGAGAGAGAGAGAGAATGTGAAAGGTGTTTGTGACGGGTTTGTGATTTCTCAGCCTACTGAACGAAATTTAACAGTTCTCTTTAACTAAACCAATAACCATTATTGACAGATACCCCCCCCTCCGCGTTTTGTGTGCCTGTGTGTGTGTGTGTGGTGTGGCCTTTGGTGTGTGTTGTTGTGTGTGGTGTGTGTGTGGTGTCTGTGTGTGTTCTCCTCTTGTGTCATTATCCAGATAGAGCGAATGGACTTTCATTCTCTGTGTGCGATGACTTGGTTAAGAGGTGTTCTCGTGTAAATTCTTCACTGTAGGTTTCTCGTTATTGAAAATTAGGCTGAAAGCACTTTTGTTTAGTATGGCTAAAGAAGCATCTTGTCGGATACATGTAGGCCTACACACATCTAACACCACCGCTGCTCCCTCTCTTCCCTGCGCATGTTTTTTTAAGCAGCCATCACAAGCACACTGTTCCTCTCATTCATATCCCCGTTACATACTGCTCATGCCCACATCTGCCTATACTCATCACACAGACAGAGGCACGAACATACCTGCCCATGCACGCACAGGCCTGCATGACATGTCCCTCATACATGCACTACCATACACACAGCAACACACATACAAACTTGCAAACCCACACACACCTCACATCCCACAACACCGCAACACACACACACCACCAACCACACACACACCAACACCACTCAGAGCGCGCGGCGTCTGCGCGCGTTTGGGTTTTGCTTTTCGAAAACGTAGTAGTATTTCAAAGCTTTACCCCGCTTTTTCCGTTCTTACCCGCTTTTTTTCCCTATAACCTCACCCACTTCTGTGTTCTTTAACAACCTTCGACGCTACCACAGCTCCATCCTCCCTGACATTCACCAAGTCTTTCTGATTCACTTTTAGTGAAATAACGTATATACTTGATCGGTGCCCAACACACACACACACACCACACACACACACATCCACACCCAGCTACAGCAACCATTTTCTGATGTTGTGTGCTCCCCACCAGCTGCCGTTGACCTTGATGACCACAGCTGTGCAGTGCGTGGTGTGATTCCCCGCCTGCTGTTATCAAAATTCACAATCGTACTCCCGTGCCCTTGACAGCTGCTGTGTGCCGGGTTTGCATCCCACCCAATTGAGATGGTTGCCGGCCTTTTCGCCCAACGGTCCCTCAGCGGGCCTACCCACAGCCATCCCTTGTTCTTTCCCCTTGCTCGAGCCCACGTAACGTCTAGGTTCCCAACTTACTCATTACACCCAGACAATGAGCTCGAGAGGTTCAACCGACAGCCTCAGTTCAGGCATCTATCCGGCCTGCGTGGCTCTACGCAAGTGGACCAGTACTGTTGCTACCTCTCCTGAAAGTGGATACCGCTTTATAACATCAGAGAGATTTTCTTGCTATGACTACTTCTGACAGTGAGACAGACCTGTCAAGTCTGAGAGAGAACACCACATGAAAGAGAGCATCGAGCGAACAGCTTGGTTGACTGAGGAGAAAGCTCAGTGGAGCGTACTTTACCCGGAAATGTACCCCTAACAAACACCAGACACAGCTAAGGCCCTAAGAAGTTGGTCCCTTGTTCCTCCATGTTACCCAAAAAAAAGCCACTTGACGGGTCATCTGCTGACACCCACGGATGTAACGTACAATCAAGCAACCTTGTTCCTTCATATGAAAAACACCAAGAAGCTGTGCTTCAACGGGACTCACGAATATGGCACGAGGCTTTGTTCCTTTCGGAAAAAAATCAACTGGGTCAATATGCGGACCACACCAGACATATGGCAAGGCTTTTTCCTTCACATAAAAAAAACATGGGTCAATGCGGACCCACGACATATGGCAAGGCTTTGTTCCTTCATAAAAATAACTCTTAGGCCTTCATGGGTCCATGCGGACCACGCACATCTCGTGTACGGCACTCAAAATTTTAGGCGTCCCCATGATTGTTACGGGAAAGGTCAATTAAATATTCCTCTGCGGGACAAACGTGCTACTTCTTCTTCACCATTTTTTCTCTTCTCATCTTCTTTCCTATCTCTCTCTCTCTTTCTCTCTCTCTCTCTATCTCTCTCTCTCTCTCCTCTCTCTCTCTCACAACACCACACACTCTCTCTGGCTCTGTTAACAAATTATCAGGTTTACACAGACTTCTGGTTGCAAAAGAAGGGTATATGTTTAGCCAAGACATCTTTGTCTTTGAAGAATTTACAACCAAACGTTAGATTTTCACAGATAAGGAACACACACACATACGCACGCACACGCACATGCACGCACGCGCACACCCGCTACGCACGTGCGCATGCAAACAACCGCCTCGCAGTGCGCACCTAACACACACACACAACACACACACAACACACACAAACCCACACACCACACACACACACTTGGAGTACTTCACTTTGTCCAGCATTTCTCTCCTGTCTCTGCAGTGCGTTGTTTCGTGTTTCATGTGTGGTCATTGTCAGTGAAGTGAAATCTCCTCCAATGTCTGGAAAGTCTGTGGGATAAATTCTTGATGATCTGGTCATCGACATCAGGATTGAAAGATAGGTAAACTTTTGGACATGCCGACAACATGCTTCTCAAGCCTTCTATGGCATGCTGACTTTGAAGAATGTCGGCACCAACACGGCAAAATACTGAAGGGTGCTGCTACTATGTGTTTACACAACTCGAACAACGCAGGTATGCTGGCAGTATCGAGTTCAGTATTGAAAATGGCTTCAAGTTTGACCAGTGGGGTTTCTGACTTGATCGTATTGGAGACACGTCTGAAGCCATCAGGTCTTACAGAGCATTCCACTTGGAGTGAAGGACTTGCTGCTGTGAGATTGCTCCATGCTGCTGACGACAACAGTGGATAAAGTCTTGTTTTCCAGTTTATATCTCGGATTATAAGTCTCTTCAGCTGACACCGCCTGCCCGAGGTATCAGAAAAGTTCCAGTAGCAGCTTCTCACTGAGGTTGGCAATGTTCATTCAAAGAACTTGAAGAGCTGGAAAAGATAGAGATAAAGTCCGCTGTAGGAGCAGACCGCATGTTCAGGGGAGGCCCATAACGCATTCTGAAGCACTGTCTCCACATAAAGCCATGTACGTTGTAAGGTCGAGCGCAGTTCTCTGACACTCTTGTTGGGGGGGTAGATCTTCTGCATGATGTGTGTACCTGCGCTCTATTCAGTGTTAGTGAAATCTGTGCTGAATGTTCAAGGAGCTTCAGAAAATCCGGTAATGGATGACAATCATAATCCATTAGCCGTCTACTCGGCAGCCCAGAGTATACGAAACATACTTAGCCTCAAAAGCTGCCAGTTCCACTTTTTTAACGATCCGCATTTCACAAAACTGGACCAGAAGAGGAAAATGACTCCCGAGTTATCACTGCACAAGGAATGATGATCTCTATATGTCGGAAGAACTTTGAATATTTTCTAATCACTGCTTTGGTCCATCTCACTGATGCTGCTAGCACCGGCATATCTGGTTGGAACACAAACAAGGACAAATGAATGGAGAAGTCTCTCCACACAATGAGGGCCAGTGCACGACATCAGACAGACTTGAACAGGTGCACGCCAGGCGAACCTCGGTCAGGGACTGGGAGCATCTTGAACAAGAGCTCCACACATCGTCTGGTAAGCTGACAAGGTTGAGCTGCCCATGGTCGTCAGCAGCTGAGGTGATTCTGTTGCCCAGTGGCAGTGGATCCTCATGAGACGTGGACATGGATCCATCGCTTCCAGCTGGGTCATTTGATGCCATCGCCAGGTGTTCTGTAACAAGACAGAAAGAACACCGGGCCACGTGAGTATAAATGAGAGCTAGGTGCGTAACTGGGCCAAGGTAATCAATATCACTTAAATCATAGGACAGGGGCAGAGCAATAAATTTTACATCTAATAATCATACCAACAATGGGTCTGTGTGAATGCAACAGTTTTAAATGTGACTTTTAAAAGAGAACGACATCAGTTATCAGGCTTTTTCTTTCTCCAAAGTTTCACTAGAATGCACTGGAAAGAGTGAAAGTCATGTCGTATGGATGCCTTGGAATTACCCCAGTAATTACTGATTTGCAAAACAAATGGAATTATTTGTTTTGAAGGTCGTCAGACTATTCCAGAGTGACCAGATAGTAATCATCTTACTGTGACGAATTGACAACCATATCGATCCTCACTTACCCACCTCTTTCTTTCCCTCTCCCTTTGCCTCACAAATGGCAATCAAGATTTCAAACTACATCAACACTCAGTCTCTTCCCCTCAACCCTCTCCTTAGCCCCCTGCACCTCACTCACCCTCCCTGCCATCTGTCACGTTTGTTTTGAAGGAAAACCGCCCACACTACGCTTCATATTCTCTCTCACGGCTCCCCTTCCTTCTCCCTGGCTTAGCCGACAGCGCTACAATGGAAAGGGAAGGTCCACTCGACACAAAGATACTGGGCTCCTCGCCCCCTATCCCCCCCCTTCCTCTCCTCTCCAGCATATCTACTCCCTAGGGATGGGCAAGGAGATGGTGTACTTCATCCTCCCTCCTTGTCTGCCCCATTCCCCCCCCCCCCCCACCCCCCTCCCATATTCACCACCCACGCGCTGTTGTGGCGCATGGCTCGTGAATGATTCAACTTATGGTAATCAGCGCTTTGTCAATTTGCTAAGAAAGCATATTCTCCAATATTCTGTACATTACCTCACACTGAAGAGGTGGGGGGTGGAGATGAGACCCCCCCCCCCCCCCCCCCCGAAGAAATGTGTGGACTGGGTGGCTTAGCCTATAAATAAAAAGGGGAAAACTCTTTGTGAAACGAGTGATCACCCAGAAGAAATGTAGGTTGAAACTATGTTTTCTAACCTCCGAGACTATGCATTGATTGTATCTATGCCAAGTGGGTTTAACAGTATAACTGTCAGCCAATATTTGGTGACATCTAGCAAGATGAGGAATGAGTATTCTTTTGCAATAGTTTGTTGCCATTATTTTGTTAAAAACTATAATGATGTTCGATTAACACTCTTTGTTAACCATTTGACTTTTGCCAGTAGTCAGTACTACCTGTTAAGATAATAACCGAACGATTGAAAATGCTGATCAGAAAAAGATCAAATTGTTGATTTTTATTGTTGAATACTGACTTGATTGTCAGACTACTTTGAAGTGTGTGACTGTAATAAGTCTACACTACATGTGTACCTTGGGCTATGTACATTTCAATTACGCAATTTAATTCATAAGGAAAAATTAAAGAGTTGTTTCATTAAGCCTGTTAGCATTATTTACTAAAAACAAGGTGTATTATATTTCCTACCCTTTGTTAGACTTCTACTCAAATCTGAACAAATATGGAGATTGATAATAGTGGCAGGTATACTGATGCTGGTTCTCATCCTTTGTTGGCTGATACCTCACACATTTACTGAAGCCCGAAGGGCAAGTGTGTGAGAACTCGACAAGCCAGACTCTCAGCTACTTAACTGCAGATAAGGTTCTGTTTGCTTTAGAACGTGGGTTCCTACGTGGGTTCCTACCTACCCTGGGCATGCCTGGTAGTGTGAAGAAACACTGCAGGACCAACGGATCAGCACGTTAAGCAAGAAACTGGATCAGTCAATAGACCTATCACACGTCTACCAATAAATGGATCAGCCCCCAGAGAGAAACATCAACTATCTTCTCCGAGATCAGATAAGTTCTGATACTCCAAGCAGACTTAAACTCAACTCATCAGAACTTTCCCTTTCTTAATGACGGAACCAGTGGGAACCAAAACTCAGCCTCAACTCACTTAGTGAAAATTGATTTGAATGTTTCATCCTGCATAAACCAAGTAAAAGTGGAAAGTGCACTTAAGTGGTGTCAGTTCTTTGCTGTTCAGTCAAGATAAAATGTTTGAAACTAATTCTGACTCTCAGAGCTACAAGTAAGTTTAAGTGTACAAGCCTAAGGAAAATTATTCCTGAGCCATTCTCGAGGTAGTTTTAACAGTCCAGAGAAAACACATGTAAAATTTCTTGATGACTGTACCAGAAAGTTGCTCCTTCCATAAATGGTAAGAAAGAGGGTGGAGGTGAAATTTTTGATTATAACTCTAATAGAGAAAAACATTGCAAAGAGGATCACACAGTCCCATGCCACGCTGACTTCACAGTCAAGGATCCCACTAATAGAGGAAAACCAGTCCTTCCCTGCCAACACTGACCCATCAAGTCTACACAAATGACTAGGAGAGACAGGGCGTTCAACAGTGAGCAGTATAAACAGCATTCTTCATTCCAATATGTCACTATCTAACAGTGCAGGAAGTGAACAGTGACCCATCTCTCTGTCGTCATAAAATTTGTGTTTTCCAACTGTATTCACACTTGTATGTGAAGCTGAAGAAATGCCTTTGTGACCTAAGGATGCATGTCGTCATGTAGCAGGTTGAAAAAATCGATATCCTTATTCGCATTTAACTAAAGTAATGGGCAACAACAGCACAAACAGCAGAGAGAGAGAGAGGAAGAGGTGAGGGGTTGGGGGGGGGGGGGGGGCGGTGGGGAGGTGTGTGGGGGGGGGGGGGGGGGGAGGACAGAGAGGGAGGGAGGGAGGGAGGGAAAGAGGAGCCAGCAGAGATGTTTTAAGAAAAAAAAATGAGAGAAGAGATGAATTCCTTCAGAAATAAGAATGCCTGTACAATGAGTACAATGAGAGATTCTGAATTTCCGTATTACACATCTGATATTCATTTCGCTTCCACTTTTCCAACGTATGTTCCTTTTCACATGATGAACACCATCATGATTGTACACTGCCTGTTACAATTGCGTTACCATGAAGTTCATAACTTTCCATTTATATATACATTAATAAGCACACGGCCACCACCCATTTTTGAGGCAATGACATAGAGCATACCTGAGAATGAAGAAGGATGAGTTGAGCTGAAAAGGGGGTTTTTACCTTTTTTAAATGAAACGCATACATAGCACCTCTGGTACTCAAATTGAGAATGCAGAGTGTCTAAAGATAATATATTTTCCATAACGGCATAACACTGCCTGAATTCACATCTTTAGCTTTATTCTGTAATACTTTTTTTTTTTTTTTTAGCTCTGTCCAGGACTAAGAGAAATCTTAAGTGAACGGAAAATAAGTGGCGGCAGTCTTTCTCTAAAAGGGTACCATACCAGCGAAACTTCGCAACACAGAGTAACTTTAGTAACAAGACTGGCATCAGCCCTTTTAACTTGGGGGGGAAATCAGCAACTACAAAGGGGTGACAATTTAATATGGGGGAAAGAAGCGCAGGCCAATAAACTAAATTCAGTCTTCAATAACAATGACCTTGGCAAAACTTTGAACTTCTGGGAGGGGTGTGGGGGGGGGGGGGGGGGGGGGGGGGGCAAGCAGGAGGTTGAAGATGTCAAAAAAACTGGGAAAATGATTAAGAAAATAGAAAAAATCTTCATGGGCTGCATAAGGGAACCATTCGCAATCCCTTTTAAAGGCAGATATATTTGTTGGCCTGCTTCCGAGGCCTTTCGTCCGCTGGTCGGAAACTCATCAGGGAGACCGGCTGGCTAGTATCTGCGCTCCTAGCGTCAAATAGAGACCAACCACAGTTCCACAATACCGGGTGTTCTCACCACAAGGGTGCAAAAAAGAATCCAACAGCACCCCCAAGCAGCCAGCGAAGGAGTAGAAAAGGAAAACCAAATGAAAGGGTGGGGAGGGACAAAAGTTGCTGAAAAAAAACTACAACATTTATGCAGATAGTATAAAATGTAGGGGGCAATCTTGAGCCTACCTGATATTCCACCCAAGATGCAAGGGAGATCAGAAGGATACAACAGAAACAAAACAAATACACGTAACCCTCGATTTAATCAAAAACGGAATTGGAAATGAAATGAGGCAGGAACAGCAAACAATAAACAGTAAATAAGTAAATAAGTGGGGTAGTAGATTTTATTCAAGTTAAAAGGCTGTTGCACCGTCTTGAATAAAAGTTACTCTGTGTTAGGTTTTCTTATGGGAGGCAAAGACTACCCCACTTATTTACTGTGTATTGTTTGCTGTTCCCTGCCTCATTTCATTCCAATTAAGTGCTGCTGAGTTGATGCGTTTCGTCAGGCTTAAACACTTCCAAGGCTATCTACTTGTACTCATACAACACGTATGCGCACTCAAGGTGCACCCGCCACACTTTGTGAGAGATTTCATCCGTTTCCCTTGACAAGCCATATTACCACAAAATGACCCCCCCCCCCCCCCCCCCCCCCCCCCAAACATTGCAACACATTGTGCCATATTTGGATATTGTATGCAAAATTCGGGATTTAAACATCAATAAGAATAAAAACACAACATTGCATAGAAAGCACTAAGTGCCAAGAACAGGAAGCCAATTTAGAATAGGATATAAACTTTACACATTGATAAACGCTAACATAACTACTGTCGTACTGAATACTTGCAATTGCTTTTGTACAGTACACTACTTTTACCTTGATACCTTTGTAAGTACCTTTTACCATACGTAGCAGGAAATGGAAGCATTCCCTTCACATTAATAAAGACCAGCAACACTCCTTTATTTGTGCTACCTGCAGACGCCTCAGCACAAAGTCCGGATTTATCATTACACATTAGCGAAAACCAGTTACAACACCAAATTAGTAATCAATTTACATAATTTTCTTGTACTGTAACTGAATTTTCTAATCTGTGGCATTAAGTCCAAACTTCTCGTGACACATCAAGAGGCTCCAACAACACACCATTCATCGTCAATTCTTGTTACTCCCTATTATAATACGTCGCACAGTATTCAAACTTACACGTCATCAAACACCAACAAGACTGCTTTTCTTAGTATCTGTAACTGTCTCGTTACAATACGTGATATGAATTCCAAACTTTCCTTGCATTCAAAGAATGGGATGGAACGTATGCAGTTTGTGCCAGACTCTCAGTTAGTGCAACAAAGTAACATTCACAAACTACTCACAAGTCTTGTTCTGGTCACAGCCAGCGCCACTCTGAAACCTTCCCTTGCGCTGCTCTCTTCCAGCTGACTCCCAACAGTGATGGTCCTTCCTCTGTCATGCCCACAGCCCTTGTTACACTACTTAGCAGAACTTTCCTTCCCTCCCCCTCCCCACTTCACCCCCCTCCCTCTCCTTCCACTTCTCTCTCGCCCATCTGGTGTTTGTTCTCAACCCCTCTTGTCCCCCACCACCCCCCCCTCCCTGCCCTGGGGGGGGGGGGGGGCACTAAACACCTTCCTTTCAGAGGTGAAGGGTGAGTGTGTGTGTGTGTGTGGGAGGGGAGGGGGGGGGGCGCTAAACCACCTTTCTTTCAGAGGTGAAGGGTGTGGTGTGTGGGGGTGGGGGGGGGGGGGGGGGGGGGGGGGGGGGGGCGAAACCACCTTCCTTTCAGAGGTGAAGGGTGAGTGTGTGTGTGGTGTGGGGGGGGGGGGGGGGGGCGCTAAACCACCTTCCTTTCAGAGGTGAAGGGTGAGTGTGTGTGTGTTGGTGGGGAGAGGGGGGGGGGGGGGGGGGGGGGCGAAACCACCTTCCTTTCAGAGGTGAAGGGGTGAGTGTGTGGTGTGTGTGGGGGGGGGGGGGGGGGGGGGGGGGGGCGCTAAACCACCTTCCTTTCAGAGGCGAAGGGTGAGTGTGTGTGTGTGGTGTGGGGGGGGGGGGGGGGGGCGCGCTAAACCACCTTCCTTTCAGAGGCAAAGGGTGAGTGTGAGTGTGTGTGGGGGGGGGGAGGAGGGGGGCACTAAACCACCTTCCTTTCAGAGGCGAAGGGTGAGTGTGTGTGTGTGTGGGGGGGGGGGGGGGGGGGCGGGCGCTAAACCACCTTCCTTTCAGAGGCGAAGGGTGTGTGTGTGTGTGGGGGGGGGGGGCTAAACCACCTCGTGTGTGTGTGTGTGTGTGTGTGTGTGTGTGTGTGTGTACCCCCCCCCCCCCCCCCCCCCCCCCCCCCCCCCCTAAACCACCTTCCTTTCAGAGGCGAAGGGTGTGGTTGTGTACTATCTCTCAGCAACTAGACAGAACTTTGGCACTAATTCGACAACAGATGGCGCATGTTAAAGCCCGTTGTGAAAAAAAAAAGAAAGTAACAACATCTTGTACACACCTAAATGAAATCGCGAACATTCCGAAGAGAAGGTCCGTTTCGTTGTTGTATGGATGACACGTTTAGATAGTGAAAAATCGAACGAAAGGCATCATATCAGTGTGCCCAATAATAATAATGATAATAACAACAACGAAAGTATCACATGGAAATCTATTTTTAAATGCTCAGTCTCCAGCAAGCGCACACACACACACACCACACACACACACACACACACACACACACACACACACACATACACACACATATATATATCTCTCTCTCTCTCTCTCTCTCTCTCTCTCTCTATATATATATATATATATATATATAGATATAGAGAGAGAGAGAGAGAGAGAGAGGAGAGAGAGAGAGAGAGAGAGAGAGAGAGGATAAACTTTCGAATAAAAATGTTTGGGTTTGTGGACAGAAAAAAAAATTGAAGAGGCATCCAAATAAGTCAGTGACTATGAAGAGACAATCAAACAAGATTCTAGACTTCCTGCAGACAAACAGAGAACTTTCCTCCCCTCCGCCCCCTCACTTCCTGCCCACTCTCCTTCCTCTTCTCTTGCCTGTCTGGCATTTGTCATCAACCCCTGTTGTTCTCCCCCCAAACTACCCTCCCCTGATCAAATCACCTTCATTTCAGAGGAGAACCTGGGTGTGGTTGTGTACTATCTCTCAGCAACTTGACAGAACTCAGGCACTGACCAATTCGACAACAGATGACGCATGTTAAAGCCCGTTGTGAAAAAAAATAGAAAGTAATAACATCTTGTACACACCTAAATGAAATCGTGAACATTCCGAAGAGAGGGCCCGTTTGGTCGTTGTATGGATGACACGTTTACAGAGTGAAAAATTGAAAGAAAGGCATCATATCAGTGTGCCCAATAATAATGATCATGATAATAATAACAACAAAAGTATCTCATGGAAATCTGTTCTTAAATGCTCAGTCTCCAGCACACACACACACACACACACACACACCACACACACACACACACACACACACACACACACACACACACACACACACACACACACACGCACACACACACGCACACACACACACAATAAATTTCGAGTATTAATTAAAAGAACGCATAGTCTTGCTAAGACATGTCCCTAAATTATACACTTCTTGCAAAAGCTTGTTAAGTAAGAAATGATTATATTAAGATTTTGACTAATATATATGTAGAGAGAGAGAGAGAGAGAGAGAGAGGAGAGAGAGAGAGAGAGGAGAGAGAGAGAGAGAGAGAGAGAGAGAGAGAGAATAAACTTTCTGATAAACATGTTTGGGTTCGTGGACAGAAAACAAAAATTGAGGAGGCATCCAAACAAGTCAGTGACTAAGAAGAGAAGATCAAACAAAATTTAGACTTCCTGCAGACAACAGAGTTCATCATGACACCAGATGCTTCCATCATTATTATGTGTAAGGCGAGGTTCACTGAGGAAGTCCAGAGACTTAATCCTGAAAAAATAAGTACCCTCTATTTTATCTGTTTTGCTTTCTCTTTTCTCTTTGACAATCAAAATTTTCACATGGAGAATTTGATAAAACAATGCCACACTACAAAAATACAAAGGTAAAATAACATAATAGGTCATACAAATCTATACCATGCAACACAACGTGAAACAATGCTTTGTCCATG
>JADBJO010012098.1:0-40000 GCA_016801955.1 Conus betulinus
ATCAACACAAAATAAAATATTGCAGAAAAAATTATTACTATCACAAATAAAGAGTAACGCCATAAGAATAGCATACAATTCTGCCGTAAAAAAATAGAAAATCCTTGTCCAAGGCTGTATGTTTTTTTAACTTTTAAAGCCGGAATAACAAAACCTGAACCTGCACTTAACTGGCAAACGGAACCATCGTAAAAATTTGTAAATAATCTGAATATTTGTTTTCTAAGTTTTCTCTCATTTTAGAAGTTAAAATGTTAATGTTGTAATTTTTCCGGACATCAGTGTAATCTACATCTAAGATAGCTTGTCTATGTTCCCATGGAGTCACCTGGGGAACAACAAGAGCAGGTGAGAGAGAAGTGACATCAATATTGCATTTTTCAAAAGACTTTTTCGTGTAATTTCGAACGGGACAAAGATAACCTAGCTGTTGAACTCTTTTGAGATATTCAACATTTGAATCCATCAACACTTCGTTTTCGACTGAATTAGGCACTGAAAGACTTCTTGCGACATATTTGGCCACAGCTAATCTGCGTTGATCTGACAGTGATATCATATTAATTTCTTTGTACACCTTCAATGTGTTTGTGTGCACTGGGACACCAAGCGCTAATTTGATAGCTTTGCTGTCTATACTTTGCAATTTTTTCAGTAGACTTTGAGGTGCTGAAAAATAAACTTCTTGTTCGTACACTAGTTTTGATCTTATTAGGGAAACAGCTAGGTGCAGGAGGGTTTTTGTATCTTGAGCCCATGGCTGAATACAAATTATTTTCAGTAAGTTTAAAGGTTTCCTTGTTTTAGCTATCAAGCTTTCAATGTAAAAACGCCAGTTAAGTTTAGGGGTTAAGCTCACACCCAGAATTTTATGTTTTGTGAGTACTGCAATTCAGAATCATTCAATTTGAAGCTTGGCAAAATACACTGGATTGTCTCCATTATTGAAAAACATTAACTGTGTTTTTTTCATCTGAGAGAATAAGCCCGTTATTTTCAATAAATTTGTTCAGTTCATCTATCTCAAACTGATATATCTTCTGTATATGATTCGTAATTCTCTTGCCAGTATTCTTTCGGATATTTGTATTTATCCACATAGCAAGCAATGTCATCAGCATATTGTACTAAACTCACACTTTTTGATATCTTTGGAAGATCATCAATAAGAATGTTAAATGACATGGGGGCTATAATAGAGCCCTGTGAAATTCCGATATCAATACTCTGAAAAGACGAGTAAACTTTCCCTATTCTTGTACATATGGATCTCTGCGATAAAAAAAAAAAAAAAAAAAAAAAAAAAAAAAAACACTTTTAAAGTATTGAAAAACATCGTTCCATTAATTCCTATTTCTTTCAATTTGTAAAGTAGTCTAGCGTGCCAGATACTATCATACACTTTTCTGTTATAAAAAGGTAGCAAGTGTA
Organism: Conus betulinus; assembly: GCA_016801955.1. Lineage (NCBI taxonomy): Eukaryota > Metazoa > Mollusca > Gastropoda > Neogastropoda > Conidae > Conus > Conus betulinus. The sequence continues at coordinate 1,432 of JADBJO010012098.1, forward strand.
CTTTTCCGTCTGACAAACTGCTTTTTAATTTGACTTGTAAGTTTCACCAAATGATCTATTGTACATCGACCTTTGCGAAATCCTGCTTGATTCACTGGGATTATACTTTCTTTTCAAAAAAAATATGAAAGACGTTTTTGGATAATCTTTTCTAACAATTTTCCAACGTGAGAGGTTAGTGCTATTGGCCTGTAGCTACCAATATCTGACCTGGACTTACCTTGTTTTGGAACTAGGACTACAACAGATCTCTTCCAGATACTAGGGAGAGTTCCATTAAACCAACATTTTTGGTAAAATGAATGCAATAATCGTTTCCAATGTGAAGGCAAGTGGTATAACAGTTGATAGGATATACCATCTAGGCCAACAGCACTTGAATTTGAAAAAAAGATTCTAACATCTCACAAAATTCATCATATGTAATAGGAGCGTTTAAATAATGGAAATGATTTGGTGGTGGATCCTGATAGATAGTTCGTTTTTCTTCCTCCTCTCTAAAACACCTGATAGATGGACTGAGACTAGACAGCAAGTTATTTTCTGAAAATATTTTGATGAATGCCTCAGCTTTCTTTCCTGTGAGGATGGAAGAGCATCATTATCTAACTTAATTGGGTACTGTTGCAAGCAATAACCATTTTTCAATTTTTTTACCATTTTCCAAACCTTATGGATATCTTTTGATTCTGATATTTTGGATCTACAAAATTCTGAGAAATGTATTCTTTTCGCCCGGGCAACGACCCTGTTACTGTTATTTTTGGCATGTTTCATCGCTAGGAAATTTTCATCTGTTCTTACTTTCAGCCAAGCTTTATAGGCTTCTTTTTTTAAGAGCTACAGCTATTGCACAATCTAAATTCCACCATGAATTACCAACATATTTCCACTGTTGGGCATCGTTACAAATAGGAATAGATTTTCCGGTAGACTGTAAGAGATGTCGACAAAACTCTGTATAATATGCATCTATACCTTCATTTACAATGCTACGGAAATGTGTATTGGACAAGATCGATTCATACAGAGACCAATGTGCATTTTTATATGAAAACTTTGGGATACTATCTTCATTTCCATCTTCTTCATGTTCAATATGCTCCTTTAACTGTATGATAATTGGGAAATGATTGCTGCCCAAAGTATCATCCTCTGTTGACCATACCGAGTTTACTGCCAACTCCAGAGAAATTAAAGATAAATCAATAGAAGTAGGTTTATGAGTGGAAATGTCTGGCAGTCTGGTAATACCATCGTTTAATACAACCAATTTGGAGTCAACGATATTTTCAACTAAACGGTTGCAAGTTGTAGTGGTGCAACCATATTCCCAAAATGGAGCATGCGCATTGAAATCTCCCAGTATTACCCATTTGTTGTTTGACAAAGGAAGTTTTTTATCCAATCTGTATTATCTGCCTTTGGGCCATTGGGATAGTAAGCAGAAATGATGTTTAAATTTGTCTGCTTGTTCAATTTTGCGGTAACCCCAGTTGCGAAAACCAGCATTAGTAGGAATAGGAGGGTCAGAGGACAATATTTAGATCTCTCTTCACATAAATGGCGGTTTGAATCCTTTTTACCATCATTCCTATAGTTATACAAAGGTGGATAATAAAAATTGCGTATTTTCGGTAGCTTATGAACATCTAGATTCAGTGATTGTAATGCTAGCACTGAATAATTATGTTGATATATATGATTTTCAAATTGTAAGAGATTTGTTGATATTGACCGACAGTTCCATTGAAATAGTAATAAATTATCATTGGAAGTTTCATAAGGCAAAAAGTTAACAGAATCAAATGGCAAGGTGAAGTTGACCGGGAGCTTCGACACGACCAGCACGAGGTGGGGGGAATGGCTCATGGCCCAGGCGCCTCTCCCGTGTGGTTGATTCCGGCGATGTCTCCGGCATTGTTTCTGCCAAAAGAGACGATGGACATGCCGCCCCAGATTTCCGGCGAGGATGCTGGTACCTCTGTCAGACAGGTGGATGGCATCCCTCATGAGCCGGTTGTTGAGAGGATCAAGGTTCTCGTGGGAAAGAAGAGATGTCTGATGACGAGGAAATTTGGAAAACAGTAAAGCGTTGAATAGTTGTCGTCTCACCAGCTGCCGTGGCGAAGTGGTTAGCGTCGCGGACTCCCAGCTGGGAGGTCGTGGATTCGAATCCCATCAGAAGTCATGTGGGTTTTTCTGCCCCGACCGGCTCCTACCCAGAGTTGAGTTTGCTGCAGGCTCATTTGGGAAGACTGGGACCACACAGTCGAATTTAATCCACTTAATGGATGCGTTTCTGAGAGTGTGTTGCTCAAATTTCCTGACCGACACTGCAGGTGTCTGCATTTCTCGGGCCTGGTTGACGCCGGGATATATTATGAAAGGAAGCGTAGAGTACAGCCCTGTCATGTAGTCTCAGACCGAAATGGAAATCCGTAGCATCATCTTAATCATCCTCATTCTCATCGATCAGCATTAAAAAAAAGTCTCAAATTCTGTGGCCCTTCATGCCCTGCTCTCATGGTGACCTCAGTTTCGATGTCCTCTCCACGTCTGTGGCCTTGGTTTGGTTCCGTCGTGGTCACCGGTATCAGCGAGTCATGGGGGACTGTCGTTGGACGGACGTGGTGGCGCCCTCCGGAGGGAGAGCTCACTCACGCCGGTTCTGCGACTAAGCAATTATTTGTCGTCAGTAGGGTGCTTAGTAGGTGGTGTCCTGCGTATGTTAGATCAGAACAGGCGCCACTGAACACCACTGAAGTGACTCGGCAGCAGTGCAGTGTCTCCTCCGGTGGGTTGCCTCTTGACGACTTGATATTGACTGCTCCCTGTGTATTGCCGGTGCCAGTGCTGCGGCGTGGCCTGGGGCTGTGGCTGTGGATGGGGTGTCGGAATGAGCGGCGTGGGTGCACTGCCTCTGAGGTGGCGCAGAGGTTGGGACAGCAAAAAAAACAAAAACAAAAAAAAAAAAATAGTTGTCGTCTCCCCTCCAGAATCTGATCTTTGACTGGCGTTGCTTTGCTTACCACTACTTTTGTTTTCGGAGATTGCTGTTTGATTTTGTTGACAACACTAATCATCTTTTTTGCTGTAACTCCTGGGTCAGTACTTTTCAAATCATTTATTCCAGTATGCAGTATCACACAATCAACCAGAACTTCTGAACCAATGTTTTCAAGTTCTTTTTCACAGTCTGAGATCTTGAAAGCTCTTTTGGAGACAATTTTAAGTCCGTAGGGCTCTTCCAGGCCCCTAGCGTTGACTCTTGACATAACAGAGTCGTGCAAAAAAAGAACATTCGGAAGAGAGTCGGAATGTACCTTTCTGGCGTCATCGGATTTGATGCAATAGATTTGACGTCAGCCAACTGTTCTTTTTGTTTGCTCCAGATGGTTTTTCTTTTGCTCTTTGTGTAACTGACTGAATGGGGAGTTTTGTTGAAATAAACTGTTTTTTTTTTTTGTGAGCTGGAGACTTCACCTTGTCAGCATATGTTGGTATGTTGCTGCGATTTTTGTGGCCCGAAGATGTTGTCGTTGAACTATTTGTTTGTGTTCCAACGCTTACAGTTTCAGCTTGTTTGTAGCTCCATTTTTTTTGTTGTTATCTTTCGTCAGCTCCTCTATTTTCTTTTCCAAGGCCGAAATTCTGTTGCAGAGCATTTTCATTGTGCACGTCAGAATTTCCAAGGAACTTTCAGACTGACCAGTATCTTTACAAGGATTTTCACCAGCCGTTGCAGGGTCTGATGTACTGTGGCTGCTCGTTTGGCTAGATGCCTGCTCGTTTTGAGTCGGACATTCAGATTGCGATTCAAGCCGAGAACATTCACAAGGATCGAACTTACTTTTTTTGTTGAGCATATTTTCTTTTCTTTCTTTGTAGCTGCTCTTGTTTTGACCATTTTGTACGTCGTATGAACTTACTGGATTTTTCAATGAGCGCTAAACATGTACATTGAAGCAATCCACCATGCTGGCGCGTGTGTGTGTGTGTGTGTGTGTGTGTGTGTGTGTGTGTGTGTGTGTGTGTTGTGTGTGTACAGACATTTAAAATTAGTTCAAAACAATATTAGGATGGAGTCATATTTAAATCTCTGCAGTTTTGCGGTCAGTGGTAAATGTATTTGCTGGTCTGGAAGTGAACTGGTTAACTGGATCTGTTCTTCAAATAACACCTTTTGATGCTCAACACATTTTCATGAATGGCCACAAATACACTCATAAATGTCATCACTCTTTATCGTGTTGAATTTTTCATGTGATGTGAAATCAGGTTTATATTTCAGAAGGGAGATGTTGTCAGGTCGTTAAAAGCTTATGAAATACTCATTATTTTAGGTGTAACAGAGTCCTAAGATGATCCTTGTTATCCCATGAAACTGTGTTGAACAGGAATTTTCCATTTTTTCTCCTCAAAATCAGGACGCATACAGACTGAGAGCTATAGCCCGGACACCTACAACAGCTCTTTACTGGCAGACAAAGTATTCCTCAGAATCCCGGACAATCAATCCGTTATAGTGAGTTTCCGTCACATGAACATCGACTGTTACGACAATAGTGTCTTTAACTGTGACTACAAGGGAACAGGAAAAAAGAACTCTGGAGTCGTCGTTGTTTAACATTGCCTCCCTTGCCAAAAGTATTCAGTGGTGTGTGCAGAAGATAGGCCTAATCGTACATGTGAACAGAGGGAAAACCCGCCCTTGTCCTTGGTCTGGCGTGGGATTTCGGATGATTTACAGCTTGCTGAAGGTCAGACATCTCTCTCTCTCTCTCTCTCTCTCTCTCTCTCTCTCTCTCTCTCTCTCTCTCTCTCTCTCTCTCTCAGCGAGCGGTGTATGTGTATGTGTGTATGTGTGTGCATGTGTGAGGAGAGAGAGAGAGAGAGAGAGAGAGAGAGAGAGAGAGAGAGAGAGAGAGAGAGAGAGAGAGAGAGAGAGAGAGAGAGAGAGAGAGAGAGAGAGATGAGTGACCTGGTGGATTTTGTTTGTTTTTGTCATATTTATGTTGTTATTGCATTTATCTTAAGTGCTTAGACCTCTGTGTTGGCGATTAGGTGTTGTACAAAGGAACAGCAGTACTAGTCGCAGCAGCAGCAGCAAGTAGTAGTAGTAGTAGTAGTAGTAGCAGTTGTAGGCGCTGGCGATGATCTTAATAGTACTCGTAGTACTACTATATATTTTGGTTCGAGACCACTTTCACTTTAATTCTTTTATTTTCTTAACTTATTGTGGCACTGCCTCCCACGTGTTTGGAGTATTATTAATTTCTCCCGATTGTGAAAGAAAGAGGTTTTATCTTTCACATTGTAATTAATTTTTGTTCAAAGGAATGTCATAGTATATGCATGCACTTCTGTGTGCTTTTCTGTAAGCTGTTCTCTGTTCTCATTCGCATTATCTTGAACATGGGTGTTTCTCATCAAACAAGATTTATTTTCATTGAGCTTCTACACAACTTAAGTGTTTAAGGTAGGTTATTCTTTATCCATTCTCTGTGAATAAAGTATCTCAGTGTACGAAATACCGAGTTTCATTTGGTGGATTCTTGACATATCTGGTACTAGAAAGTCATTTCCCATCACAATTTTTTTTCACTGTATAGTATGGGTTTTAATGCAAGTTCGTGCTCTTTCTTTAATTCTACACAATTGCAGTCATGTCCATATGCATTTTTAACTTCTTCGTATACGTCATTAATACCAGTTGTACTCCCAGTTCTTATAGAACAGGGAGTACTTTAGAATGGGAACGAATAAATGCAGTCTGTCAGTGTGTCTGTCTGTCTGTGGTCAAAATGTGTTCCACTCGCTCCAGACAAAACTTCTGGGCCGATCTTCTGAACATTTATAGGTATGTTCATTATGGGTCATGGATAATGTCCAATGTTTTATTTTACCAGAATAGCCGTTACTAACGGCTATAGGCCCAACGGCCCAAAACGTTTTTTCTTCTTTATGGAATATCGCTGGAAGCTCTTCGCCGATTTCTTATCTCAGTGACGAAACACATTATGACGCATGTTTGATTGTGACTTAAAAAAAAAAAAAATTATGATGCAAGTTTGGTTGTGACGTTTTTTTCTACACGCGTATTTAAGATAGATTTAAACTGGGAGTACGTTTATATGCTTTGCATCTTGTTGTGCTTAAAAAAGAAAAAGCAAGAAAAAAAAAGAAAGAAAGGCCGCACCCAATTAAAAATAATGATTCTACTTTTGGAGACAACGACCATAATATATTTTCAAAGTTAGTGTGCGCCTTTGCTTATCCTCTATTTAAGAATACCACACCCAGCCCCTCTTCGATTTAACTGTGTTGCACAGAGTGTCTATGTAAGAGGTTGTCGATCTTATCATCCCATACCAACTTGAATTCACACTTCTGTATATCCTTGATCATAATGTCCTGTGGATTTGACAGTAGCATTTACAAGTAAACACTCTTTGAAACGAAGATTTCTTTCACAGATTCTATTCTGGCAATGGTATTATTGTTCTTCATACCCATACTTTCGCTCTTTATTTCTTTCAATTCCAAAGAGTTTGTCTGCCGCTTATATCTTTCATGTTTGAAAGATCGTTAGAAAAAACCATGGTTTGGTATTTTAAAACCCGTATACATTTAATTTTATTTCATTATAACTCATTTGCTTTTTTTTCTCTTTTTTTTTTTTTAACTACCAAGCCTAAGTTCAAAGACTTTGTTCATGAATTGATGCAAGTCTGAAATAGCTTCCAGTTAATCCAGTATCTCAAACGACTTGTCATATGAAAGTATTTCTCCATGCTAAGTAAAGGTGTTGTTGTCAGCAAAGTGACATATTTTACTTTCTGGGCCTGTGATTTCATAACTCTAATGTCAATATCAGGAAGCGTTATCGGCAACAATGGCAAAATTGAACACTGGGCAAAAGTTAATCCACACCGTCCAGAAACTGTGGTCTAAGGCTACCAGAGCAGTGTGCTGTTGAATAGTGATTCCACACTTCAGTTGGAGTTTGTCAGGGCTACCTTATCTCCTTCACTTTTCAACACATTCCTGGAGTGCATTATGACTGATGATACTCTTGAAAGTCATGTAAACGCAAACATGGGTGGAATAACACTTTCGAACCTTAATTTTACCGACGGTATCGATGGTCTGGCAGTCAGTGAACAAGAACTCGTCAAGCTTTTTCAAATATTGGATGGACATCAAGATATGGTATGGGGATTAGCGCTAGGAGAACGAATTGATGGCAAGTCATAGCATTTCCGTCAAAACCAGTATAACGGTCCATGGACAGGAACTAGAAACCGTTCAACATTTCTCTTACCAGGAATCCTTCATTAGCATTGAGCACCTGAACCACAAATCCTGTCAAAGGCAGCAAAGACAATATCGGCACTGTCCTGTCTAAAACATATTTGGAAGAACTACAACATCTCCATGAAAGTCATCATTGGGTTCCTACTGAACTAGTATATTTCATCTTCCTGTATGCGTGCGAAACATGAATCTTCGCAGCGGATCTGGAAAGAAGATTCAAGACTTGGGAAATGGGGGCTACTGTCAGATACTAAAGGATACAAAGATGGTCAAACTCATCAAACGAAATCTGTTGATATCACTTAAGAAGAGAAAAGATCGTGATTGTTTAATTTTGTTAATAGTGACGAAGATCCACTTTTATAGACCACATAAGGCTGCGATCATTTAAAATATTCCGAGGATTTATCTTCTCTGGGTATCCAAATAGTAGTGTCTTCCGTTTTCGAAATCGATATTTCTCCAATCACTTCAAATATCCTTCATCTAAAGAACATGAAACAAACCATGCTTTGATGTCGCACGAGAATTTTAGGAAAATAATCGGTCTGTACGTAGGCATTTATCCTTTGGCGTATTATCCAAGTGTTTCATGCTTCCTCTGCTGGCAAGTCACCTTCTTCATTTCCACATGCTGTCTGTGTGAATTTTCCTTTTTAGTGTAGGTATTTACGTCGACTTCTTCTTGTCCATAGTTCTTCATGAAAATACTGAGTTCTTATTGCAAACCACCCAGTAGCTAACAGGACCTTGTCTTGATTTGCAATATATTTTGCCCTGAACCAAGTCACAAGAATTCTCTTGATAGGTCAATAAAATCCAGATATATTCAAAATATTTCACATTTCAGGGATAGTAGTTCCAAAAGAAAAAAAAATGGAGCTGTTGAGGAAATAATGAAAATGGCAAGTATCCCATTATTCCTTTCACGATTCCACTAAAACCAATCATGTGATTGTAGTACTTCATAGTAATACTCTGTCCACTAATTATGATGAAAAGGAGAAAAAAAAAGTCGTAGGAGATGTACGCAACAGGCAACTCTAGCAGTAGCAGACAATGTTACAAACTCTTTCGTCCAAGAAAAATGATGGAAATTCTACTGAAACGATTAAAGCAAACTGAATGGAAAGGCTGATGATGGCCAAAAATTCAAGTCGCGTTGTCGGATATCTTTCCGACAAATGATATTGACATCTTCATGTGTTCTGCGCTTACTCAATGCTTGTATTCAATGTAGTACACTTCACTCTCTTAAAGTCACCTTGAAATGAAAACCTTACTTTGTGGATATCTCAAGAGACTGGTCAGTTACCAAGTTTGAATTCGTATGACTGATTTCTGATCAGGGAGTCTTAAGTTACTATTACGATTACGGACGTCGTAAAATATTGTCTTTTGAAAGCAAGTGAGCTTGAAATTAAAAAAAAAAAAAACAAACAAACAAACAAACAAAGGTTCAAGTGGGCAGGAGACATTGGTGATATGGATACGGAGCGTACCTTTTCTGTAGGAAACGTTTGAGTCCAATGAGATCTGTCTTGTGGGGATCTGACCTTCCCCTTCCCTCCCTGAAGACACTCCGCCCAGGACATCCCGTCTCCCCATGGACCTCCTCATCTTCCCAGATTGCATTTGGTGTGCAGTGTGATCACGTCCATAGTAATGAGATAGTATGGGGAACCAGAGGCAAAAGAAGTCGTATAGAAAGATCAGTGTGTTGGGTGAAAGTAGTAAAAGATGGAACTATTTCTGACACGTCTTAAAGAGGATGTAGCAAAGGATCTCTAGGAGACTGATTACATTACTTAAGAGAATGCCCGAAAAAGTCAGCATTGTAAAACTCGATTGCTTCTAAGTACAGATTTGTTATGTTATCAACGTTCTGTACTCTTAATCCATATCAAAAGTTTTTTAATGGAACTTCAAATTTTAGTAACAGGATATGTGTGCGTGTGTGCGCGCGCGCGCGCGCGCGCGCGCGCGCGCGTGTGCGTGTGTGTGTGTGTGTGTGCGCGCGCGCGCGCGCGTGCGTGCGCGCTTATGTTTTTGTGTGTGTGTATGTGTGTGCCCTCTCTCTCTCTCTCTCTCTCTCTCTCTCTCTCTCTCTCTCTCTCTCTCTCTCTCTCTAATCGGCCTCTTGTCCTCAGCGACAATGCCGATTTTTCGTCTATCTCCACCAGCCTCCCCAGTGATGAGTTGTACCGGACCAAGGTCCAGGTCAAATGTAGCACCCTGAAACTCATCACCATCACTGTCTTTTACACTACAGGTACTATTCTTGTACAGGGAAACCTGTGCAAGAAATGGCTGCAGTATGAGTTCGAATCACTAATCCAGGTGATTCCAACAATCTTCTCATTTAACCCGCCAAGATTCCCATCCCAACCTCAACAAGGCTGTATGCGACAACCTGTCTGACCTTCCCCTTCCCTCCCTGAAGACACTCCCCTCTGGTGACCTCTCCGCCCAGGACATCCCGTCTCCCCATGGACCTCCTCATCTCCCCCCCAGATTGCATTTGCTGACCAGCCCAACCACCATCCCTCCAGCCAGCTGTGATACCACTCCATCCCAATCCACATCCTCGCCATGCACAAAGTTTGCCCCTACGGTCCCGCTACAGTCGCCCGAGGGAAACATGCAGACACAGTTCACCCCAGCACTCACCACACATACTCCACATATTCCAACAAAGCAGAAGCGAAGCTCTGCTCAGTTAAAACATGAGCATGCAAACACCCAAACAAAAGAAAGCCAACCACCTACCCACTCCGATGTGAAAACATTACGCCCACCCTCTTCTACAAGCAACGCAAAAGCGGCACGCAGCTTGCGTCCTCAAAAATCAAGCAAATCACCACGTTATTCCTACGCCTACAAATGTAACCCAGCAGTACAAAACCTCAAACAAATAGTCAACACTTTTGTCAAAACTATTGTCAGAGGTTCAAACCTCTTGCACCCTCACTCCAGAAGTATTCGCCGATTAGAAGCAGAAAACAGCCACCTGAAATCTGAACTCAAACACCTCAAACAAACTCAGTTTATACTGCACCCAACCCAAAACCAAACCACACCATCTGGTAGCCATATTGATTCAGCTCTGTCCACCTTCCCCACCCCCAACAGGTTCTCCATGCTGCTCCACATTAATGAAAATGGGGAGCATGAGGTTCAGAACGACTCAGAAACAGACTGTAACGCAGGCCTAGTGCCCACGAAACCAAGACCCACACCCCTTTCCCACTCTTACTCTAACACTAACCCACTAACACAGTTCCATTTCCGACATTTAATGACACTTCATTGCACAAATCACACAACAATAGAATCACACGAAAACAACATACATCAAAACGCATATGATGAGGAGGATGGGGATGAGGATGATTATGATGAGTACCAGGCTGAATTAATTATAACTATAGAACAGGTTGTGAACAGAGAGAAAAATAAAGATGTTCAAACATCCAAGCACCCGCGCCCGGGAAAGGGTTAATTGCTGGCACTGTGGGGGATGGTAGCATGCAGCAATGTAGCCCTGTGAGTGCAGAGAAGAATTGTTGAACTTGGGAAGTCGAAGTGGGTATGAGGATGAAGGTCCAATGGCGCAGTCTCCAGGGGGATAACTTGCTGAAGGAATGGCTGGTGATGATGAAGGGGAAGTGGAGGACTGGGGATGGATATTTCGAACGCAAGATCAGGGTAACAAAAGGCCTGGAGACAAAGCGAAATTGCCGTAAGGGGGGGGAAATGGAATATTTTAGATGACTAAAAATAACAAAGCCAGTTTTGTTTCTCCATGTAAAAGTTATGATTTTGGTTAGTTAGCATCTCCCTTTCCTCTTATAGAAGTTAAATATTACAGAGAATTTCAGAGAGGGTGGGGCAAGTTAACGCTTACGTGACTATCATAATGTCCCCTTCTTCAATATAAGGCTTCTACAATGTTTTCTTCCATTTTTTTATTGAATCAAGAGTGATTTCAAAGGATTTCCTTTATATACACGAGCCCAAAAGAAGTGAGAATAGCAAAAGCCGAAAGAAATGCGTTTTCATCCACACAATAGTATTATAGTACATTACACTACATCAAACAATGTGCTTACCGTAAAAGAATATAACGATACAATAATTCGAGTCGGAGGTATACAAAACGATATCTTCACCTTTCTGTGATAAGCTTGTTTACGCAAGAAAATAAACCCCAGTTATTCAATAAAGAGAGTCACACACCAACAATGAAAAGAATAAGAGACGAGGCTGACTAGGGTTTCCTTTCTCCCCCTCCTGTCTGAATCCAATTGTAGCTGAAAGTGTATTTTTTTTAGAAATGGGAAAGCAAGAATAATATACATATTTATAAAACAATAGCAAACAAATGAAAAGATACATGCACACAACAAATTGTTAACTCACCAAAACCTGTGAGCGAGCTCTGTGGACTATACAGGCTCTGGATAACCAGATACCTCACCGAGGACACAAAACAGCATCACTTTGATGGCTCGGAGGACCCAAAACTCACTGGTGCGGTCACAACCGAAGATCTCCCTCCCAGGCTCTTGAAGAAAAAGGAATGTTCTCCATCCAGGCTAACGGGGGACTCGAACACTGCTCGCTCTCAAGGTGAGCCAAGTGATGAGCATGGGCTGCACGGGATGTCTGTACACTGAGGGCACTTTTAGCTGACACAGAAACGCGCGTGAAGCGTGCGCGCGAGGCGCGCGCGCGCGCGCGCGCACACACACACACACACACACACACACACACACACACACACACACGTACATACACACACATAAACATGTGCAAACGCGTAGAGCATAGGCGCACGCCCTAAAACACTTGACAGTTCATGACAAACCCCCGAACCAAGTTTTAAACATAGTTTAAATCATGCATAATGTCCATGAACTGTCAACCAAACTCACTCTGGGCATCTGCTCAAAAAATCAGCACCTACGTTTTCTTTTCCTGGTATTGCTTGAACACTGAACGAGAATGACTGCAGTTGAAGTGCCCACCTCATTAGGTGGCCATTGGATGCTTTCAGTCTCTTCAAATACTGTAAGGGTTGGTGGTCAGTCTGAACAATAAAATGCCGTCCATACAGGTACGGTTCAAATTTCTGGACCGCCCACATGATGGCAAAGCATTCCTTTTCAACGTTGAGTAGTTCTTTTCTGCAGGAAGTAGTTTCTTACTGGCACACGTCACGGGGGTTGGAGACCAGTTCCCTGGTCCTGTAAAAGGATCGCGCCCAACCCAACATCCGAGGCATCTGTCCTCAGTACAAACGACAACTCCCAGTTGGGCATCACACAAGCGGGTTTACTACAGTCTTTTTTTTCAGCTCTTCAAAGTTTTCTGACATTCGGGAGTCCACTTCACTCTGTTTGGCATCCTGGACTTTGTTTGCTCTCAGGTGAAGGGCGATCTCCGCAAAGTTCGGCACGAATCGCCAGTAGAACCTGCCAGCCCTAAAAAGGCCCAAACTTGTTTCTTAGTCTCAGGGGCTGAACCTTGCCAATCTTGGCCATCTTCTCGTCCTCTGCTTTCAGTTTACCCTTTCGTACCACAAACCCAAGATACGTAACTTCATCAAACCCAAGGAAACATTTGGTAGCCCGAGCAGTCATCCGAACCTCACGAAGTCTGTGAAACAGTGCATAGAGACACTCAAGGTGACGCGTCCATGTCTGAGTAGCCACCAGTAAATCGTCCATGAAGTTGTCGACTTCAGGAAGTTGAAGAGGCTTTAGCATCTCCCTCATTGCCCTGCTAAACACTGCACCAGCTGTCTTCAGTCCAAAAGGCATAACAGTCCACTGGTAGTGACCCTGCAGTGTTGAGAAAGCAGTTTTAGGTTTATCTTTTCCCACCATGGGGATTTGCCAATAACCCTTTGTCAGGTCGATCTTACTGAAGTATCTGGCCTGCCCAAGCTTTGAGAACAGGTACTCGATGTCTGGGATAGGTTCACCACCAAAAATCACAATTTGATTGAGCCGTCTGAAATCGATGCAAAAAAGCGTATTTTGCCGTCTCTTTTTCTTAACCAATACAATTGGAGAACAGTATGGGGAAGTCGAATTCTCAATGACTCCTATCTTAAGCATTTTGTTTACCTCTTCCTGGATCGTTTCACGCTGGGAGAAGGGCAGAGGGAACTGTCGTGTGCGTACTGGTTCCTCATGTTCCAACTTGATACTGCAGGGCGTGAGAGTAGTCCTCTGTGGCAAGAGAGTGAACACGTCGCCAAAGACTGCAGAAAAGTGCAGGAGGTCGGCGTGCCTTTCTGGATGATCAGGGTCCAGCTGAACATTAGCAGGTCCTTCCTGAGCTTGTAACGAAATCACAGGAATGTCTTCTCGCGTTGTCTACACTTCATTACACTCGCTGTCATCTATTACCGACACAGCCACTGTAAGTTTAGGGCGTTCGACGTATTCCTTTAGCATGTTGGCGTGGAACACTTTCTCTTTGCCTTTGATACGTATACGATAATCAGTTTTGCCAACTCTCTCCAGGACAGAAAAAGGGCCCTGCCATGCCATTGCAATTTATTGCTCTCGCTGGAGAGCAACAACATAACCTTGTCACCCACTTTAAAACATCGAGGTTTGGCTCGCCTATCGAAATGCTTTTTCTGGCGAACTGCTTCTTTCTGAAGATGTTGCTGCCCAAAACGACACGTCTCCTCAATTCTATTCCTCAGATCCAGAACATACGTGCATGAAGCCCGGACTTCATCATCGACTTGCTCCTTGGTCCACAGCTGCTGGAGAACTGTCATGGGTCCTCGGACTGTTCGCCCATACAGAAGTTCGAATGGTGAAAACCCTGTCCCTTCCTGTGGAACCTCCAGATAGGCAAAGAGAACTGCTGGGATAAATCGATCCCACGTTTTTGGTTTTCTCTCTTGACACATCTTCTTTAGCATTGCTTTCAAAGTACCATTAAAACGTTCGACTAGCCCATTGCTTTGGGCATGATGATATGGCGATGTAGTGATGCCTCTAATTGAGAGAAGTTTGAATATTTCTTGCATGACAGCTCCAGTAAACTGAGTTCCCTGGTCAGTCAGCACTTCTTTGGGATTCCCAGTCTTGACCACATTTCCCACAAGACTTCGGCAACCCTCTCTGACTCCACAGACTTTAGAGGAGCTGCCTCAGGGTACTGAGTTGCGTGATCCACCATGACTAAAATGTACTTGTTGCCGCGGTCAGAGGCTGGTCGTATCGGTCCAACAAGGTCCACACCCACCTTGTCAAAGGGTTGGCCTACCACTGGCATCCTTCCTAGTGGTACTTTGCTGACTCGTCCTTGGGGCTAACTCTTTGGCACATATCGCAAGAGTGACAGTAACGCTGGATGTCGCCAGACATTCCTGGCCAGTAAAACTCGGCCCAAATTCTCTGCCTGGTCCTTTTGGTGCCAAGATGTCCTCCCATTGGCGTATCATGGGCCAGTCGCGCATAACCTCCCTTCGAAGAAGAAATGGTACGCAAACTTGTTTGAACACCTGATCCCCATTCTTAAATTCTCGGTGCAGGATCCCATGTACTTCCGATACGACACTTCACCCCCCCCCCCCCCCCCCCCCCTTTACTTTTAGCAGTCTCTCCAGAACAGGCCATCGCTCTAGCATTTTCAAGGGATGAGTCACCTTCTTGTAATTCTTTGAGCTTATCCGGAGTGAGGTCGAGTCACATATATTTGATACTGGTATGGATGTTTCTTGATCCCCCCGTTTGGCCTGTGCTCTAGTCTGTACAGCAAGATCTTTGCGCGCATAGACTGGTACCTGGGCATACTCTCCAGATGCAAACTTCATCTCGTTTCCAATGATGAGGTCTTGATTTGCTTTGTCCATTACTACTGCCTCAATATGTCCTTGGACAAAAGGAGATTCCAGGTCAATGAAAGCTGTCGGGAATGGTCCTCCACTTGATGAGTTGGCAAAGGTCAGATCTACAAATCAGCTTGTGAGATCCTCCTCTGACACAAACGAAAAGATACAGCACTAATCTCAGCTCCAGTATCTCGTAGTCCAACAGCCTGCTGGCCATTAATCATTACTGATACTCGCGGGACAAATGGCTTGAAACTGCACTGGTCGCATATAAAGCTGCAAGTTCTGTGGTAGTTGATTCTGGCTGCGTCCATTGTCTGCAGACTGCCTTCAACTCCTTGCAGTCTCGTTCAAGTGTCCTGGTTTTCCACAGCGGTAACAATTGCCATTCCCCTTCCTTTGTGGAAATGTTTGAGGAGCTGTTACTCTCTCTTGGCCTTTGGATGTACGAAGCTTTTCCTGCTTGACTCCCATGTTTGCCGCCCGACCAAAACGCTTAGCCTCAATGTGAGTTTCAGCGAGCTTGGCAGCAGTTTTCACATCACCAGGCTGCTGCTTCATTACATGAGTTGCGAGATCAGGAGTCAGTATGTTGAAAAATTGGTCTTGTAGAAACATGTCTACAACATCGTCTGCTTTGGACAAACGTTTACCAGACAAGAACACACCGCTGGAGGATACACTTGAGGCGTTCAATAAAGTTTGTGAAAGTTTCTCCAGGCTCTTTCCTCCTAAACCTGTCGAAACTGCTGTCGGTAGAAGGAGGCTGTTTTCTGAAATCGTACCAGCAGGTCGTTCTTCAACCTCTCAAAATTGTTGGAATCACTGGCAGGCAATCTCAGAAAAACTTCCCTGGCTGCCCCAGTCAGCTGTGGATTCAACCTCGCTACCAATGTGTCCTTGCTCCATTTGTGTGCCACTGCAATTTTCTCGAAGTGTTGCAGATAGAAGTCAATGTCATCTTTGTCTTCGAACTTTTCTAAAATCACTGGGTACGAGTTAGAACGATTGGATACTGCTTCAGCCAGAGTCCTATTTAAATCCGGTCTTTCCTCCTCGCGTCCTCTCCAGAACAGGTGCTCCCCTCTGCTGTCTTTCCTGCCTATCCCTTTCTCTTTCTTGCCTATCCCTTTCTCTTTCTTGCGGTCTCTTTCACTTTCCTGTCGATCTCTTTCCTCCCTTACCAAGCGTTCTCGACGATCACGCTCTTTTTCCACAGAATCACGTACAAAATGTGCAAGGTCACGGCCTTGAAGACCAAGATTTTGACCCAGGGTCCGGAACTGAGAATACAATGCCGCCCAGGTCCAAGTCAACAGGCATCGTGTCTGAAGGCGCTAGCATCGTTGGTTCTGGAATAGGAGGGTGAAAAGTTGGCAGCGATACGAGGACTAGTTCTTGTAGAAACGGACGACTTTGGAGTAGATACAGCAGTGGGTTGTCCAAGTAACTCAGTGGAAACCCCAGCAGCACTAGTAATAACAGTTGGGACAATTGGCGGGACTTGACTGGTCTCCCTAAGCAAACGTTCAGCAGTGGGGGGCGCAGTTCCATTGGAAAAAAAAAAAAAAAGATTGAATATGACAAACAAAATAAGTAGAGAGCCACGGCTGGAAGAGGAATCAGAATTGGACAAAAGCGAAATGGTTGGCGAGATGGCCAGTCTCCACACACACTGTAAGTTGAACCTACATAATTCACTTATTGATCTACAAAGAGATACACCCCTTGTCCACTTCCCAACAACACTACCACTACCGTACCAGACACAGGACACGACAAGACACCCTATTCTAGCCTAAACAAATACACTAGTAACCCTAACTACCTAGCACGTACACCGCATATCCACCATTGTAACGCAGGCTTAGTGCCCACGAAACCAAGACCCACACCCTTTCCCACTCTTACTCTAACACTAACCCACTAACACAGTTCCATTTCGACATTTAATGACACTTCATTGCACAAATCACACAACAATAGAATCACACGAAAAAACATACATCAAAACGCATATGATGAGGAGATGGGGATGAGGATGATTATGACGAGTACCAGGCTTAATTAATTATAACTATAGAACAGGTTGTGAACAGAGAAAATAAAAGATGTTGAAACGTCCAAGCACCCGCGTCCGGGAAAGGATTAATTGCTGGCACTGTGGGGGATGGTAGCATGCAGGCAATGTAGCCCTGCGAGCGCAGAGAAGAATTGTTGAACTTGGGGCGTCGAAGTGGGTATGAGGATGAAGGTCCAATGGCGCAGTCTCCAGGGGGATAACTTGCTGAAGGAATGGCTGGTGATGATGAAGGGGAAGTGGAGGACTGGGGATGGATATTTCGAACGCAAGATCAGGGTAAAAAAAAAGGCCTGGAGACAAAGCGAAATTGCCGTAAGGGAGGGGAAATGGAATATTTTAGATGACTAAAAATAACAAAGTCTTTCCCCAGCTTTGTTTCTCCATGGTTAGCATCTCCTTTCCTCTTATAGAAGTTAAATATTACAGAGAATTTCAGAGAGTGTGGTGCAAGTTAACGCTTACTTGACTATAATAAAATGACTACCATAATGTCCCCTTCTTCAATATAAGGCTTCTACAATGTTTTCTTCCTTTTTTTATATTGAATCAAGAGTGATTTCAAAGGATTTTCATTTATATACACGAGCCCAAAAGAAATGAGAATAGCAAAAGCCGAAATAAACGCGTTTTTCATCACACACAATAGTATCATAGTACATTACACTACATCAAACAATGTGTGCTTACCGTAAAAGAATATAACGATACAATAATTCGAGTCGGAGGTATACAAAACGATATCTTCACCTTTCTGTGATAAGCTTGTTTGCGCAAGAAATAAACCCCAGTTATTCAATAAAGAGAGTCACACACCAACAATGAAAAGAATAAGAGACGAGGCTGACTAGGGTTTCCTTTCTCCCCCTCCTGTCTGAATCCAATTGTAGCTGAAAGTGAAGTTTTTCTTTTTTTTTTTTTAGAAATGGGGAAAGCAAGAATAATATACATATCTATAAAACAGTAGCAAACAAATGAAAAGATACATGCACACAACAAATTGTTAACTCACCAAAACCTGTGAGTGAGCTCTGTGGACTATACAGGCTCTGGATAACCAGATACCTCACCGAGGACACAAGAGCATCACTTCGATGGCTCGGAGGACCCAAACTCACACCCGTGCGGTCACAACCGAAGATCTCCCTCCCAGGCTCTTGAAAAAAAAAAAAAGGAATGTTCCGTCCAGGCTACGGGACTCGAACTCTGCTCGCTGTCAAGGTGAGCCAAGTGATCAGCATGGGCTGCACGGGATGTCTGTACACCGAGGCCACTTTTAGCTGATACAGAAACGCGCGTGAAGCGTGCGCGCGAGGAACGCGCGCGCGCTCACACACTCACAACACACACACACACACACACACACACACACACACACACACACACACACACACACACACACACACACACATAAACATGTGTAAACGCGCAGAGCATAGGCGCACGCCCTAAAACATTTGACAGTTCGTGACACAGACACACACTCTGATCAAGCCACAGTGCAGACACAATCTACCACTACAAATGTCCCCCACAGTCCAAACAAACCCAGTAACATCATCTCAGATAAAGACACTACTACGGGCCACTGACACAATGGGCTGGAAAACAGTCCACAACAGAAACCACCTCCACAGGAACAACAAAAACACACAGTCAAAGATAGCGGTTAATGATGCAACTCAAAACAGTCAGGGTCAGACTAGCAGCAGCAACACATTATCACCTCGTCAGCTCCTTGCAACTACGGGTTGACACCAATATCTCAAATGTCATAGGTGACTTAGCCATACGAAACATTACCCCAAGCCGCCTATTCTACAAAGGTAAGGGCCAAATCATCAGTGTTCAAGGTCTCACTGTCGATGATTTTATTCATTGCCGTAAATACACTCCACGCAACAACAACACACAGCAAATCGTGCTACACATTGTAATAAACGCGTGCAAACATAATCAATCACGGAAATCACGTGAGCACAGCTGATCAAAACATCAAACATGTTTTTTCCCCAGGCTAGACTATTGGCTTCCTCTATCATCCCCCCAATGGGACAGCACCCTCTCAAAAAAACCGTCCACCTCTCCAACTTGACCCTCACTAAAGTATGTGCCAGAGAAAACCTCGTATATGCCGACCGCACCTCCATTTTCATCACCAAAAGCGGAGCTCCATGCATGCAAGGACATGTACACGATCCCCTCACCCCAGCCCCAAAGACACAGACAGGTTGGCGTACAGCCTCAAATACGCCGACCCAAAATACTGCAGACAACCTCTGCTGAGGACGCCCATTATAAGACCATGTGGCGAGATCTGGATGCAGTCCGCGCACCCCCCAACCTCCCGTTACGATATGAACACCAAAGAGGCACTGGTCTCACTTGGTGTTCATTACCACAGCAGCCCTCAGACCTCCATCCTGCCCCCGGTTCAACAGCCACCTACAATGCCTGGATCAACAGGTGGGCCTGTTCTCATCCTCCATCCCTGGCGACCCGACATCCAGCTACCCCGATCTCATCCTTGACAACCTGGCGTCCAGCTACCCATCCTGCATCTCCGGCGACCCAACATCCACCTTATTATCTTCCACCTCTGGCGACCCAACTTTCAAACTTTCCATGTTCTGCCTCCACCCTACAATGTGTGTGTTCTTGAGACTTAAGTGTGACGCATATCCACAGTGTGTGTGTGTGTGTGTGTGTGTGTGTGTGTGTGTGTGTGTGTGTGTGTGTGTGTGTGTGTGTGTGTGTGTGTGTGTGTGTGTGTGTGTGTGAATGCGAGTGTGCGTGCGTGCGTGCGTGCGTGCGTGCGTGCGTGCGTGTGTGTGTGTGTGTGTGTGTGTGTGTGTGTGTGTGTGTGTGTGTGTGTGTGTGTGAATACGACGCGTGCGTGCGTGCGTGCGTGCGTGCGTGTGTGTGTGTGTGTGTGTGTGTGTGTGTGTGTGTGTGTGTGTGTGTGTGTGTGTGTGTGTGTGTGTCAGTGTGTGTGTGCGTGTGAAAAGTGTGTGTGAACGATATGTGTGTGTGGGAGTGTGTGTGTGTGTGTGTGTGTGTGTGTGTGTGTGTGTGTGTGTGTGTGTGTGTGCGTGTGTGTGTGTGTGTGTGTGTGTGTGTGTGTGTGTGTGTGTGTGTGTGTGTGTGTGTGTGTGTGTGTACAAGCGCGCGTACGCGCGTTCGTGAGAGCGCAAATTTATATGCAAGCTCCACTATGTTTAATACAAGTTCCACAGTTTAAATACACATACCCTCACCACACTCCACCCCCCCCACCCCATCCCTTCACCTTCCTTTCTTATTGTTATCATTTTTTTTTCCCCCCGAACAAGTATATCAGATGGTCTACTCATGGACACTGAGGATGTGTGAACACACACTTATTTCTATTTTTGTTTGTGCTCAGGACATCGATTGTGTTCATGTGTGCTGCACTTCCGATCTACCCGCATGTGAAAATGATCGTCATTGTAGGCTGACATTGTAAACATAGAAGTGAGGTAGGCGGCTCGTGCAGGTGCTGTTGTTTTGTGGACTGAGAAGAAACTTTGGGCCATCTTCTGACAATGGGACCAGGACTACTATCTCGCCGCCACAGATTGTTCGTGAATCCCATATATTAAAAAAAAATAAAAAAAAAAAAAAAAAACATTTTTTTTTTCTTTTTCTTTTTTTTTCGGTTTTGTGGTTGTTGTGTTGTTGTTGTTGTTGTTGTTGTTGTTGTTGTTGTTTTTTGCTTGCTTAATTGTTTGGGATTTTTTTTTTTTTTTTTTTTTTTGTTTTTTGTTTGTTTTGGGTTTTTTTTTTTACTTTGTTTCCCTTTTCTTCATCTACACTCTTTATTTCTGCTCTAAAGTGAATTGTGCTCATAGCACTCATCGCATCCTCTTTATTTGCACCGCTGTAACATGTGTGTGTGTGTGTGTGTGTGTGTGTGTGTGTGTGCGTGTGTGTGTGTGTGTGTGTGTGTGTGTGTGTTATTGTCATTGCTTTAAGCTTAATACTTTGTTTTTCTGTCTTTCTATTTGTTCGACATCGTGCTTTCAACTATTGCTCTTTTTTGTTGTTTGTTGTTTTTAGTGGCTTATTGAATTTTCTAAAGATACATTCTGCTATCTGTTTTAGGCATAATAGTTAACCTTTAAATTCTTTCTGTGCGTTTGTCATTATTGTGCGTTATTCACAAACGTTACTTTTCTCACCTGTATTCTGTTTTTTTTTTTTTTTTTACCTATATCTCTTCTCTGTTTTTTTGTGAAAAACTCTTCGTCGTCGATTTGTGTCACTGTTCCCTTACTACCCATGCATTCCAATAATCCCGTTGTCCCAGGACTTAAAGTTGGACATCTCAATATGCATCATTTATTTAATAAGGTGCATGAAATCTCATCACTCTTAAAACAGTTACCCAATCCAGTACAAGTATTTGGCGTAAGTGAAAACAAGTTAGACTCTCGCATCACAGATAACTTCTTAGCATTCCTGAATACAACATAGAACGACGCGACAGTGATCAACCCCAACATACTGGCCTTGCCGTATACATTCATCAATCAATTGCCAACATTACCCGACGCAGAACTGATCTTGAAACTAATACTGTCGAATGTATCTGGATTGAAAAAAAAAAAAAAAAAAAAAAAAAAAAAAAAAAAAAAAACACACACACACACACCTCCAAATCACCGCCATTAATAAAATCGGACATTATATAGACACCCATATTCCACATACGAATGGTATGACAACTTTGTACAAATGATGGATCGGATCTGTCACAAAAATTCAAATATACTACT
This sequence comes from Conus betulinus, assembly GCA_016801955.1. Taxonomy (NCBI): domain Eukaryota; kingdom Metazoa; phylum Mollusca; class Gastropoda; order Neogastropoda; family Conidae; genus Conus; species Conus betulinus. The sequence continues at coordinate 23,495 of JADBJO010012098.1, forward strand.
GTTAGGGGACTTCAATATTGATATGTTAAAACAACAACCAGCTTGGACGAGTACACTATCACTTAATGCACTCTATCAGTTAGTACAAAACCCCAACGAGAATAACTAAAACAACTGCGACTTTCATTGATCATATATACACTAACAACAAATCTGCAATGTTAGATGTTTCAGTGGTACATTCTGGTATTAGTGGTCACTGTCAAGTCTTCTGCACATGGTCCTAAAGGCTCCCAAAACCACCACCCAGGTCACATGACCATCCAATACCACTCTTTCAAAAAGTTTAATGAAACGGCATACCTCTATGACTTAAATATTTCCCCATTTCACTTGACTTATAATTACTCAGACGTCAATGATGCACTGTCCTTTCGGTATCAAACATTCCTCACCATCATAAATAAACACGCGCCGTTACATCAAAAAAAGAGTTAGGCATCCGCAGATGAACCCATGGTTAAGACCAGAATTGCTACAAGAAATGGCACTACTCAAGGCAGCAAATTTGCTTGACGAATACAAAGAGCAGAGAAACTTTGTTTCAAACGAAGTCGAAAAAGCCAAACGAGACTACTTCAGTCAAATGATAACGGATGCAAAATCCACAGCGCCAATGTGTGGGGGGCAATAAACACTATTGTACGCAACAAGCGTACAGATTCACAAAATTCAAGCACAAACATCACCCTGGACAAATTCAATACCTACTTTCTGTCATTATCAGATACCCTTACTCAAGCTTCACAGACTATGAGAGCACCAATGAATATACATGCCCGACTTCCTTAATATCATTTTGCAAACAAAAACTTGGATCCAGTAACTCAATCAAAAATCCCCTTCTTGCTGTACATGAAGTAGGAATGCACATAGCGCAATAAAGAATAAAAAATCCATGGGTCCTGATAACATACCCGCATTTCTTCTCAGACTCGCTCTACCTTACATTGTTGAGTTTCTTACATACATATATAATTTATCCATTGAAACTAATGTTTTCCCTCAGGCGTTCAAAAAACGACAAAGTGACCCCCCTTCCAAAATCAAATGATTTGTCGGATCCAAATAATTCCAGACATATATCATTACTATCTATTCAATCCAAACCCCTTGAAAGACACATACACACACATATCTCAGTTCATAGAGAAAAACAAACTATTTCATCCAATCCAATCTGGATTCCGATTTAATCATTCCTGCCACACAGCGTTATCACGAATGTGTCACTCATGGCTTTCAAATATGAACCGATCACAAATGAGAGGGGTTGTCTTTCTTGACCTCAAAAAGGCGTTTGATCTGTTGATCATTCCATTCTTCTAAAGAAACTATCTGTCTACTTGAACCATACCCTGACAATTTCATTATTCCAATCATACTTGAACGATAGGACTCAGTATGTAGTGCTTGATGGCAAAACCTCCGCTTCAGACTTTGTCAGACATGGAGTCCCACAGGGCTCAGTAATAGGCCCCCTACTATTCTGCATCTTCATCAATGATTTACCATTGTCCGTATCAGATGAAAAGGTCACGACAGATTTATTTGCTGATGACTTGTCACTCCAAACGAATGGTAGTGATCTACAGACAATAGAAACTTCTCTCCAGGAAAGTCTAAACGACGTGTCAGACTGGTGCCATTCAATCTCAATGGTCATGCACTCAGCCAAAACCAAATCTATGATTATAGCTACCTGTCAAAAAACAGTTGACTCCTCTTTGCCTAAAAGTTGAATGGCACTTCTATCGAGCAGGTAGATGAGCATCTTGTTTTAGGGTTAATGATAGATAAAGAATTGAAATGGCAATCTCATCTCAATAACGTTTGCAAGGTAGTCTCAAAACATCTTTTCCTGTTATCTCATTAAGTAAAGTGCTACGTCAACAGTAATGTGCTTAAACTTTTCTTCAATGTACACATAACGTCACGTATCAATTACGCTTCAACAGTGTGGGACGGAAGTAGTGACGTCTACCAAAAGACTGTATTCTCTCCATAGACGTACAGCAAAGCTACTCCATCCAGCTGTATCTCTAACAACAGACGAAAAACTAAAAGCGGTGAACATATTTCCTCTGAATAGGCAATTGGAATTCAACGAGGCATCATTTATGTTTACAATCTTGACAGATACTATGCCATGTTATATCAATGCCCTTTTTACAAGATCGAACAGCTTTTCTGGCTCGACGAAATTCCTTCTTCCCTACACATGCATTGATCTACACAAAACAAGCCTAGCTTACTCTGGACCATATGTCTGCAACTCACTTCCACCTAATCTACAAAACATAAATACTTTAAAACTGTTCAAGGAACATTTGCATAAACATTTTATGACTCAGTAATTTAAGTATACGATTACAATGATTAGCGCAGATTCGCAAAGTCTTCTGTGTACCATACTTTGAATAAATCGTCTAAACATGAAACCTACTCCGTTAAAATCGCTCATCCCCACTCCCACTCTGTTTACCTTCCATTTTCTACTCCCCATACCTACCATTCTCTCCCCCCACCTCCTCTGACCTCTCTCTCTCTCTCTCTCTCTCTCTCTCTCTCTCTGTTTGCTTTGTTGTTTGTTTGTAAATTTCCTTCTGCTTTACCATCCCCCATCTCATTAGTACTTTTATCAATAGCTTGTTTATCATTGTAGAATTAGGTTACCATGTTGCTATGTTGAATTGTCAGTATGAATGATATGTGTTGAAGTAATGTATGCATGACAAGGACAGATTGTAAGACTAGGCTTTGGCCTGAAATCTTCTCGTGTATTAAAGATCAATCAATCAATCAATCAATCAGTCGATCAATCAATCAGTGTGTGTGTGTGTGTGTGTGTGTGTGTGTGTGTGTGTGTGTGGTGTGTGTGTGTGTGTGTGTGTGTGTGTGATGTTGTCCCCACACAGCAATCTTCCATTCCCCAGAAGCTGTCCAACAACCAGTGGAACTGCTCCACCCCAATCTGGATTGATCTTCAGCCTCATCTCACCTGCAACCTGATTGCTGAATGTGATTCCGCTCAGGACGAGGCCCTGTGCCATCATGAGCCGTGTGCCCATGGTGGATTTTATGTGGAGGGTCGCTGTTACTTGCTGGGTCAGCCAACAGAGGGCATTGACCTACTACCAGGCCAGGCAAAAGTGCGTGGGTCGCGGGGGTTACCTGGCTAGTTTCAACACCAATTCAGAAATGGACGCGGTGATGCAGGTGGTGTGGTGGAACCGTCGTAGTCGTGATGTATTTGTCGGGTTGGCTGTGACCTCCGTTAATTCTCACACCATGTAAGATTCTCGATTTGTGTTTATGTCATGTGTCATTTGCAATATGCAGTTTCTGCCACCGCAACCCCGTTCCCTTCCCTCCCTCTCCCACCTTCCGCTTTCCTCGCCATTCCTAGGACCCCATACCCCTGTCCCTGGCTATTCTTCTGTCTGTCTGTCAGTCCGTATGTCTTTCTGTATGTCTGTCTGTCTGTCTGTCTGTCTGTCTGTCTGTCTGTCTGTCTGTCTGTCTGTCTCTCTCTCTCTCTCTCTCTCTCTCTCTCTCTCTCTCTCTCTCTCTCTCTCTCTCTCTCTCTCTCTGCGTCTGTCTGTCTAGTGCTGTCTGTCTCTGTCTGTCTGTCTGTCTGTCTGTCTCTCACACACGCACGCACAGATCACACACACACACACACACACACACACACACACACACACACACACACACACACACACACACACATCAACACGACCAACTGAAATTAGCAAGTATACGTATGATATTTACGCTTGAAGCATCGTGAATTTCTTCTGAACATTTTACAGAGCAGGGCAAAAAAGAATTCATTCTCTGATGATTCTCTGCATAGAGGACGTCAGTCACTACGATTTACTATTATTCTCTGTCTATAATACTGGATAGTTATTTCTGATATACCAAGTCTGAGTTTTCTTGTTACAAATGTCTACCCATATCAAGGGCTTCCATAGGATTTCAGATCAAGAAAATTACGATGATTCGTATAAAATTCAAACCTTCCACGATTCTGAATTGATCACATGTTTCTTTCTTTCTTTCTTTCGTTCTGCCATCAGTCGCTGACGAAAGGATACGTAAGTTCGTGTACATTTCCATTACATCCATTCAACCAGGCAAAACCCAACCCACATTCAAAACGAAGACGCACTTAAGAAATTCGGCTGGTGCGTCATCTTTCATCTAGCTCGTATAGTTCACCTCTGCATACTGTTCTACCCTATTCCAGTTGTAACAGTTTTAGCAAGTGGCGTCACATCTCATCGATGAAACTAGATACAACTGGGCACCTATTGGTTTTACCATAAACAAGGTCATTAGGCAATCGCATGTCCAAAACTTCTTTAACTGAACATATGTACTGATTCACAGTGGAGGGCGGTCTTGTCTAAACCCCATTTTTTCGAAACAACAGAGACTCTCAATACTCAAATGTTTTATTCATAAAGGCAAAAGCCCCTGAGAATGGGGAAATACATTGTGATGGATGTCGCAAATTGACATTGGTATTCTTTATATTATATGCATACTTCGCTATGTTATATACATACTTCGCCTCTTGAATGCATTGTATAAATATATAATTAACTGTTTTACAGTATTTTTCATTTAATGATGACATTAACAAGGTTAAATTGAAAAGGCAAGGGTTCTTGAAATACTTCTGTGGGATGAATTGCTCTTTAAAATCTTTTAATACTGGACAAACCAATGCAAAATGAACTCCATCCTCTCTCGTATCTTCTTCTTCTTCTTTCATTTAATGTATTTCGACGGAGTGGACAGATCAAATTTTGCATTAGATGACTGTCTATAACTTAAGTAATGAGTAAGGAGATCAGAGATACCAAATATAAATAAACCTAGTCATAATATTGTTTCAGATGTCTATCTATGTTCATTGACATATTTGTACGTCTAATTAATTATTACAGCTACCAACAAACGCTTCAGAGGGATGATCAGACGATTGCATACCAGTCAAGAGTATGTGATGAACGCTTCTGTCACTGGTCATCAGGCAAGTATTATATCTAAGTTCAGTTGTGTGAAGAATGCTAATGGCAATGACAACTACAGTTATATGTTGTCACTGTTGCTGATGTCATCATTACTTATCGACTGCTGCAGCTGTTACAACATAAGATAGTGATGAGCAGAAAAAATGCATGTTGGTGATGCAATAATGCTGTTAATATGGTGTTAGTGCTGTTGATGTCTATGATACTTGTTATCATGTTTTTGATAATGGTACAGAAAGGAAAGAGCAAACCAAGAAATTAGCGGAAAAATCTTTACAGATGACAGACCAATGTGACGAATACAAGGTCTAGTGTCTACAGTTCATGCTGATTCCAGAGCCCCTGTCATCTTGACTGACAGATAATATCAGCACTAGCAAATGGAATAGACAGAGGCCAAAACAACACATGCACAATGAAAAAAGTGGCTTGGTGTCACACCAGGATTCGCTGACTACTGTCATAAAGCAAAGCTGAAGCTACCCCTGAAATCCATCCCCCTAGAATACAGAGCGGGAAAAGCAAGGCTGCTATACTTGAGGACTCGTGAGACAATGGTTTGAGATCAGTCCAGCTCAAGCAGAAGATTGGCTGAAATGGACAGTTCCGGACGCAGTGGACGTGGCAAACTCCAGTCAGGGTAATAACAGAGCGCGCGTGTATACACACATGCATGGTGCGCGCACCCCCACCCACCCCCACCCTCACACACACACACACACACACACACACACACACACACACACACACACACACACATTTTCTTAACGAGGTGGGAAACTCAAGTGCCTTGCTACAAGACACTCTACTCGGGAGTCTTTGCTGCGGCCATAATTGACTGAAATCGGAAGGAATCTTGAGTCTTTACATCAGCACTTTCCATCACCAGTAAGACAAACTTTGTCTCTATAAGGCTTAATATTTGAGGTACACAAATAAGAGCTCACTTGCTCCTTTCATAACATCCATAGTCGCACAGAAATGTTGCAATATAGAACAGTTCATTCGTCTTTCTTCTGACTAGTTTTTTTTTCAGTGTTTCCAAAGACATCATTAGCATGTCGGGCGCCTTTGCCAAAAAAAAAATCTTGGTTCTACACCATTGCAGACGTTGGTGAAGTCTTTCACATTGTCTCCTGCTTTTATGGGGTCAAAGCAAGACAAGCTACTTCCCTGTTCTGTCGTGGACTCAAGACGATCACTTGGTTCCCCCACATGTAGTTGAAACATGTCAGGCGGCTTCCTCTTTCGTTTCAATACAACATAAAACAGAACAGGGTCTGCTAAAACATAGGGGAAAGTGTTACTCACAATAATAATTACTAAATGAGTAGTCTCTCTCAATAGCCTCAGCAAATGTACAAGGCCTTGGAAATTTTCAAAAAAGAAGGGATGTTTTCCAATTTCGTAGACAGAAACAAAACTCTGTATACTATTTACAAGACACTCATTTCACACAAAAGCTAGAGAAACAAATAAGAGCGGAATGGGGATATGATTGTTATTTCGCTTCACATACGTCACAATCAAGGGGGGTTGCAATATTATTTAATAATAATTTTGATTTCAAGGTGAAAAAAGTTATTAAGGACACAGAGGGTAATTACATTATCATTATTATTCGCACTATGGAAAAAGAATTAGCCCTTGTAAACGTTATGGTCCAAACACAGACACTCCTGAATTTTACACAGATTTACAAAGTAAAGTTCAACAACTGACTTACGACGGAATTATTTTTGGAGGGGACTGGAACTTAGTTTTAAATCCAGCATTAGACTATTACAATTATAAACATAGCAATAACACAAGAGCTCAGGAAAAGGTGATAGAACTGTCAAATGAAATGGAATTAATAGATGTATAGAGAGAAATTATTAATCCAGAAACACTAAGATACACATGGAGAAGACCAAATCCGCCACAACAAGCTAGACTGGACTTCTTCCTTATCTCAGAAAGCCTAATCTCCAATGTACGTGATGCTGATATAAACATTGGTTATAGAAGTGATCATTCTCGCATCTCAATAATATTTGATTTTAGAGAGGACACAAAATCGAGAACTTTTTGGAAGTTTAATGCATCACTGCTAAGAGATGAAAGATATGTGGATCTTATCAATGAAACTATCAAAAATACAAAAGAGCAATATGCTGCATTAATATACGAAAGAAAAGTAATTGATAATATACCTTTAGAAAACCTCTGTCTTACTATTTCAGATCAGTTGTTCTTAGACACTTTGTTTATGGAAATAAGAAAAGCGTCAATGGAATATAGTGCAAGAAAAAAAAAAGAAAACGCACAGACAGAAAAAGGAATTAGAAGATGAAATATCAATCCTAGAAAACAAACTTACTTAACAAAACAATTGAAAGAACAGCGTCAACTGCATAATAAAAAAGAGATCTTGTAGCATTGAGGAAATAAAAAATACAAGGAATATTAGTAAGAAGCAAAGAGAGAGATGGGCTGCAGAAGGGGAAAAGATAACTAAATACTTTTGTAACCTTGAAAAAAAAGACACTATATTAGTAAGCAAATGTATAAGGTCATTTCAAAAGATGGAAATTGTCTCGAAAAGACAGAGGATATCCTACAAGAAACTAGAGATTATTATGAAAACCTATATGCTGAAAAAGAAGATAAAGACACAGACTTAGAAAACTATGTTAATAACCTTCCAAGCTGACAAAAACAGAAGCAGCCTCACTTGAAGGTAAGCCTACTCTTGAGGAAGCATCACAGGCACTCAAAAACATGAAAAATGAAAAAAAAAAGCCCTGGAACAGATGGGATGACCGCAGATTTTCTTAATTTTTTTTCTGGAAAAAAATAGGTGGTCTAGTTGTTCGTAGTCTAAATGAGGAAACAGATGTCGATTACACAGAGAGAGAAGGTATCATAACTTGTCTCCCTAAGGGAGATAAACCTTCGTAGTCTAAAAAACCTTCGTAGTCTAAAGGGAGATAAACCTTCGTAGTCTAAATGAGGAAACAGATGTCGATTACACAGAGAGAAGGTATCATAATTTGTCTCCCTAAGGGAGATAAACCTAAAGAGTATTTGAAAAATTGGCGTCCCATTTCCCTTCTTAATGTTACTTACAAAATAGGATCGTCATGCATCGCAAGTAGAATTAAATCAGTTTTGCACAAACTAATAAATGAAGATCAGACAGGGTTTATCAGTGGCAGATATATTGGTGACAATGCAAGACTTATTTATGATGTAATCTATTACCTAAAGAAAAAGAATTTGCGAGGACTTTTAGTTTCACTAGATTTTGAAAAAGCTTTCGACTCCATTAACTGGAAATATATGCATAAAGTAATGAAAGTCTTTGGATTTGGGAATGACATTTGTACTGGATAAATGCTTTTTATACTAACATAAAATCATCAATCATTGTGAATGGAAAAGCGTCGCAAAACTTCCCTATCAAATGCGGATGTAGGCAAGGAGATCAATATCTCCTTACTTGTTTATTTTATGTGCAGAACTATTGACATGTAAGATAAGAGAAAATCAAATCATACAAGGCATACAGCTGTCAGACACGCAATGTAAAATCAGTCAATTTGCAGACGACACAGTGCTATATCTAGAAGGAGAGAAAAAAAATCATATGAAACAACTTTTAAAATCCTCCAAGAGTTTGAATGTATATCAGGATTAAAACTAAATTATGAAAAAAACTTGCAATGTATGGATAGGAAATAAATGTAATAGTGAATGTAGATTTTTACCCAATCTCAAAATGACTTGGAACCCCATAAAATTAAAAATCTTAGGCCTTTGGTTTACAAATGATCTAAGCAATGTAGCAGAACTAAACTTAACAGAAAAGTTTCAAGAAACTAAAAAGCTATTCAATATATGGATTGAAAAGAACAACTACACCCCTTGGAAGAATAGCTATTCTTAAATCAGTTATATTGTCAAAATTAACCTACTTGTGGATCATGCTCCCAAACCCACCTGACAACATAGTTCAACAACTGCAAACAATGTGTTTTAAATTCGTATGAGACAAAAAGAAGGATAAAGTTAAAAGGAATGTAGCAACACAAGATATAAAATGGTGGAATTAAAATCCCTCACATAGCATCTTTTATTAATTCACTAAAACTAACATGGTTAAAGAAGTGCTATGCACAGACGTTCAGTGCAAAATGGAAACAAATTCTGATTAAAGAATGCCCACAAGTTGAAATGCTAGAGGAGTATGGGTCGTTGGTACTTAAAATTGGAGGTCGCCCAATAAACATGTTTTGGAGAGATGTTTTTAAGAGCTATATAGAATTCTTTGAAAAAAATCGATTCATACGACAATAAAGACATACTGATGGAACCCCTATTTTACAATAACAAATTCAAGATTGATGGAAATTCTATTTTGATGAGTGGGCAGAAGGAAATGTTTTCCATGTAAAAGATTTACTAAAAGAGGATGGTAAATTCATGAATGTTAATGAGTTCCAAAACATCTTGCAACGTCCAGTTCAAAGACTGGATGTGATGTGTAAGTTCTATTAAAGAATTCTTGAGGAAAAAGGAAATAAACTTAGAAAACAACAGTAACGAAGGAAAGGAACCGAACACCACAAAGCATTTAGCCGAATGATTCATGCTCCCAAGGGAAACAAAAATATTTTATGAAATACTGATTGGTAAACCAGTGTTACCTAATGGATGTGGGGATGGGAAAGAACTCTGCAAATGGAAGTTCCTTGGGCAAATGTTTTCATGGAAACAAAAAGAATAAAAGAAATAAGGTTAAAATGGTTTCAAATAAAAATTAATTATCGGGTTTTGGTGACAAATTCATTTTAACAGATATGGGAGTAACAGAAAACAAGTGTAGCTTTTGTGAAAATGTTAAAGATTCCATTTTTGCACTACTTGTGGGAATGTCAACATGTGCAAAGTTTTTGGACAGAATGTACAGAGCACATAAAAAGGAAATGTGCAAACTGTGATAGATTGGAACTAAACCAGTTACTAGTACTCTTTGGAAATGACAACAAAACAAATACAGACAACTGTTTTCTAACATCGTATTGCTAGCTAAGTATACTATTTATAAATGCAGAATAAGAAAAGTAAATCCAACACTTCAATTATTCCTAAGAGATCTAAAAGAAGCTTATGAGATAGATAAATAAATATGTATTCAACACCTCTATGCAATATGTTAAATTCGTACTGAAATGGGCATCATACACAAATTTGATACCAACTGATTAAGACAAATAAAGTAAAGTACAGCTACAAAAGGTTTGTTGTTGTTGTTGTTGTTGTTGTTGTTGTTAGAAGTCATATACTATATACACACAAGTACACAAATTTTTTTTGCCAAACGATGTATAGTTTTATATTAGCTCTGGTTGAACTAAGTCAACATTGACTATAAGATGATTGATCTGTGATTACGCTTGTCCAGTTATATATTCATAACGGTATGTTGGCAGCATACTACAGTTCTGCCTTCTATTTGCGATTAACTATTATATAAAATGACTATAATCTAATGACATGCTGAGCAAGTCTGCATGGTTAACAAGAGAACTAAGTTTATATGAAGTCTATTATTAAGTACTATACTAGGTATTGACATTGTATATGTGTTACATGATCAACCCCATATATGTAAGAATGATGACACATTTGTGTGCAAACCTTGTTCAATGAAAAAAAAAAATGGAAGAAGAAGAAGAAGAAGAAGAAGAAGAAGAAGAAGAAGAAAAATAAAAAAGAACGGTGTAAAAAAAAAAAAAAAAAAAGCTGGAAGGCTTAATAAAGTCGGTTTTGTCCGGTTCGCTTCCCCCCCCCCCCCCCCCCCTCCCCCCAAAATAAAAAAAAAATGGACGGGGGTAGGAGGTAATGACGAGGGTGGGAGGGTGAGTGGTAGTTGGCAGATAGTGAGTGATTTCCCACGCAAACTGTTAACCCGGAATTTCAACTTCACTTCGGTCTAAGAAATGTTTTCAGCAAAAAAAAAAACAAACAAACAAAAAAAGATTCGTCAGAAACGTTGGGGGGAGGGGGGGGGGGGGAGGAGGGAGGGGGGTTGTTCGCTTGAAAGCCTGTGTGAGAGCTCTCTGGAACCGTTGCTGTCCATTTAAGTTCCAAGCTGGCTCCCCAGGATTTTTTTTTTTCTTTTTTTCATCAACGTAAATGAACTGACAGACTAGCTTCCATGATTTGAAGTCTGTGCTGATCTGTCATTTATCACCCCCCCTCCCCCCCCCCCCCTCCCCCCCCCCCCCCATTCCCCCTCCTGTTATCTTCTTCTTGACCATGAGGGTCAGAGACGGAGGATCGCTGGGGAGGGTGGATGGAGAGAGGGAGGGGATAGAAGAGTGTGGGGCGTTGGGGTGTGGGGGGAGGAGGGGGAGAGGGGGCTAAAGGGAGTTGGGGTGGGAGGTGATTGTAATATGAAGGGTCCGGCATGTCTACAGTCTTAGTTAGCCAAACATAAGAAGTTGTAAATGACCTTGTTTCACTTACCGACGAGTGCTTTGTCGTGTAATGCACCCACCCCCGCCCCCCCCCCCCACCACCCTCCCCCCGCACCCCCATCTGCCGCATACCCCCGACCTCGCGCTTCCCCCACTCCCCTTGCTTGTTCCCCTCTGACCACTTCAAATCTTCTGTCTGACCTGTCCAGAGGCTCATTGCCGTCCGGCTGTCATTTATCAAGTCTGGGAGGGCTGTGGCTGCACACACACACACACACACACACACACACACACATTCGCCAAAGTGTTGCGTAAGAAAACGAGTATTTATAGACTGGCGCAGTTAGATTGTTTTGAAAATTTGTTTTTTAATTGTGTTTGAAAGCTAATTCTCCTTGTTTCCTCTTTTCCATATGGCATGTCTACTTATCATACATGACATTTTAGAACTGGTGTCTGGGTTTATGTTTGCTCTCGTGTCTATGAGCTAAGTACTTGCCACTGCTTACAGGTGTTTGGGTTTGGTTTAAATCAATCTGTTTCCACTTTACATTCACATAGTTTTACAATAAATCAATGTGCAAATTTGAACAACAAACTAATGCTCATAATGTGTTCAAACGTTTACAATTACACATGTAACAAAGGAAATGACGGGAACTTATTAAAGTTACTCTACTGAACAAAAGACGCAAAAAAATATACACACCCACACGTGTTTGGGTTTCTGTAAACAACAAAAAAAAAATTATCCGAACATATTTCTCTTTCTCTCCTTTTTATTCCTTTCCCATAATAAACACATCATCTAAACATCTCTCCAACTTCCCCTCACTCAAACTTACCATGTCAGCATGTGTACAGATTGTTCACTCTTCTACTGCACATATATTATCCTGCATGCACGCTGATGCTTATTTTGGCACGTATAAAGCGAGCTGAAAATTTTATGGGACCTGTTAACCACAAATTTTGGAAAACAACTGCATTTCTACACGGACCAATCATTTCTAACCAACGACTACGCACAGTCATAGCTCGACTCCACACACGGTTTGATGAAATGCCTAACTGTGCAGAATCTCTCTCTCTCTCTCTCTCTCTCTCTCTCTCTCTCTCTCTCTCTCTCTCTCTCTCTCTCTCTCTCATACTTTATGTGCTGTTGTTTTTTGTTGTTTTGTTTTTTTATTTGTTATTTTGTTTTTTTTTTTTTGTTTGTTTGTTGTTGTTTCTTGTCTCTCTCTCTCTCTCTCTCTCTCTCTCTCTCTCTCTCTCTCTCTCTCTCTCTCTCTCTCTCTGTCTCTCTTGTTATTATTTTGTTGTTTTTATTTGGTTTTTTGTTTGTTTTTCTCTCTCTCTCTCTCTCTCTCTCTCTCTCTCTCTCTCTCTCTCTCTCTCTCTCTCTCATACTTTTATATGTTTTTTTTGTTGTTGTTATTTTGTTGTTTTTTTTGTGTGTTTGGTTATTTGTTCTGATAGGAGGGAAGGCGTGCGCGCGCGCGCGCGCGCGGCGCGCGCGCGCGTGTGTGTGTGTGTGTGTGTGTGTGTGAAGAACAAGAACAAGAACAAGAACAATATTTTATTGCCATATGAAAACCAGAGGTTTTGTGGGGCACAGATGATCAAGTTCAGACATTCAACTAACTAAACTAATCCCAGCGTTGTCACATCTTGCAACATAACATTAGTAGCAGAAAGAAAAAGCACAGTGTGTATCAGAGTCTGATTAAATTTTCTGTCTCCGAAAGAAAAAACACAACAGGATATACTGGGCAAGTGCAGGTTGGAAGCAGTCCAATAAAATGAGCTCTGAGGGTTTTGTCATGTTAGTCTGCGGTGGAAAATCAGTTTTTGTGATCCTTGTCATTAGGTCATAACGTTGTTGGTCAAATAATTTGCAGTCATCGAGAAAATGTAGTTCGTCCTCAACGACGTGGCATGTTGTGCATAATCTGTTTTCTCTGTCAGTGTTGGTATAACGGCCCCTCTCAATTTGGAGTTCATGGACACTTATTCGTAATCTAGTTAGTGCTCGTCTGCAATCTGTGTCAGTGTGTTGCTCCAAATAAGCGCCTGTTTGTATTCGGTAGTAACTGTGGCATAAAATTTGAGCTTGGATGTGCTTTCGTCTTTTGTTTCTTCCAGAACTCAATATAAAACGTTTCCAGCTTCGCATTGATTAGAAACTTCAGGCGAGTCACACTAAATGTACCTTGATTTTCCCAGACATGCTGTAATCCTATCGTTGACAAGGTTTGTCTTAAACTTCGGCCATTTTGCTTTCTTCGGTGCCCTGAGAGATCATTGACTGATAAATCTGTTGTTGGTAAGAGTCTTGGTCTGACTCTAATATGTGTATCCAGAATGCGATAGTCTGGGTTATCACTTTAAAAGTAATCGGGAATCTCCCCAGTTTCCCAAAACCGGTAATGTCATTGCTTTTCTATGAACTCTTAATAATTGCCTGCAGAATTTAATGTGTGCGGTTTCATGTGGGAATTTGTTTGCAAGACAGGTTTTGAACAAATGCTGCATTTTCTTTTCTTGACATATTTCATCTTTGTATTGGTAAGAGGATGGGAACCACACCTCCGACCCATATGTGAAGATGGGAGAGACTAATGAGTCGAATAGGGTTGTAACTGTTCTCATATTTACATTTTGACCATAAAACGTTCTCTTCAAGGTATGTGCGGCTTTATTCCCCTGTCTTGCTAAGTGTTCTTGGGCTTCTGTAAAATGTCCGTTTTTATGGAAAATGGCTCCAAGATATTTATATTGATCTACTGTTTCAATTATGTTTTCACCGCAATTGAAGAATAGTGGTGCCTTTGGATCTGATTTGGTGAATACAACGACCTTTGTTTTCTCTGTGTTGATTTTCATTCCCCAGTCTAAACAGTAGTTGTGTAACTGGTTTAATTTACTCTGAAGTCCCTGTTTTGAAGTCGAGAGGATGGCTAAATCATCTGCATACAAAAGACACGGAATTTCGACTTGTTTTTGGTCAGAAATTCGTGGGAAATCATGGTCTCTGAGATATCCGACTATGTCATTTATGAATATGTTAAATAAGGTTGGGCTAAGGGTGTTACCTTGGAACACACTTTTTGTATTAATATTTCCTTAGTGAAACCAGATTGGGCTTCTTGTACAAACCAAAGCCCCGTTGTACATGTCCTGTATGATTTGGTAGCATTTACCAGTTATTCCTGCTTGCATCATTTTCATCAGTAGGGCTTCGTGCCATATATTATCAAATGCTTTGCTGAAGTCAACAAAACAGCAATAAAGCCTTTTAGTTCTGTCTTTTAGTACCTTATCAACTAGTTTTGACAATATGAATATTTGATCAGTGGTCCGTGAACCCTTTCTGAACCCTGCTTGCTCCTTTGCCAAGAGGTGGTTTGCCTCAAGATAATTCATTAACCTTTCATTCATTATGTTGCAAAACACTTTTCCAAGCAAACTATTCAAAGTTATGCCTCTGTAATTGTTGGGGTTGGACTGGCCGCCTGACGTATAGACTGGGACTGTGATTCCTGTTTTCCAGAGGTCCGGGTATTTTTTCTGATTTTAAGATTAAGTTAAACGCGTCTTTCAGAAGAGGGGCGATTTCAGGTAACATTGCTTTAAGCATTTCGTTTCTAATTCCATCTTTGCCTGGGGATTTTTTATTTTTCAGCTTTCTGACCGCGTTCTAACCTCCGTTTCTAGTATTTCATAATCTAACTCAGAATTCCCAGAAGGACGATTATTTGACCTCTTAAATGCTACTAACATGTCATCAACTGTTTGTTTTCGTTTTTCTGCGATCTTCTGTTTCTCTCCTATTAGTGTTTTAAGATGTTCAAACCATTTGTTCGCGCTGAGACAATTTTCTTGACCATAGATTTCATGATCGTATGTTTGCAGTTCCCGAACGGTTTTCCATACTGAATTGGGATCAGTTTCTAGGGCTTCGTTTAGTGAATTAAGGAGTTTGTTCCGATATGTTTTCTTGGTTTTCTTTAAAAGTCGTTTATATATTTTACATTGTGAAAAGTATTTTTGCCTTAGTTGTTTATTTGGGGGTTTCTGTTGACCGCGTTCAGTAGTGATCTTCTTATCTCTCTTCTTGGGAATGACAGTCTCTGTCGAACCACTTCTTTCTATGTCTAGATTTTTTTCTATCCGTCTTTGTCTAAGCGCCATCTTTGCTGTGGTTGAAAATATATTCGTTATATGTTCAATAGTCGTATTTATGTCGATGTCATGTTCATTTGTTGCAAGTTGTGTCACAATGTCGGTCTTGATATTTTGGATCATGGTGCGTATGTTGGGCATTTTAGAGGTTGCTACTACTTTTTCGGCAGACTTTTCATCCCACTGAAATACTAGATAGTCTCTTCTGTGTTTATTGTAGAATTCCTATGAAGTAGGTCTTTACGTGACTGTTGTTCATCGTGGGTTGTGAGAGAGGCTTGTCTTTTGTGTAATGTATTTTCATTATCTATATGGGTAGTTGGATCAATAACTCTAGTGGACAGTGGTCAGAATGTCGTGTCAGGTCAGTTACTTTCATGTTTAACACATGTCTAAGCAAATATTGTGAGCAAAGGAAATAATCTACTACGCTGCTTCCCTGTGAATTATGACAAGTGTACAATCCTGCAAGATCTCCAAGCACTCTCCCATTCAAAATACACATTTGATTTTCAATACATATGTTACATAAACGACGTCCGTTCTTATTAGTAAAGAGGTCCATCGACTGTCTTTTTATGACGTTATCAAAATGATAGTCAGCAGGTAAATCATAATAATTCTTCTCATTGTCCAGGCTAACGAAGTCGGTTTGATTGCCTGTCCTTGCATTAAAGTCACCACACAGGAGGACATTGCCTTTTGTTGTTAGTTCTTCAATGTCACTTTCTAATGAGTCCCATATGCATCTAGTGTAGTCCTTGCCGAAGGAAGAGTGTTCCGGTGGAATATATACACAACCTAAA
>JADBJO010012098.1:55000-60228 GCA_016801955.1 Conus betulinus
TATTACTTTTGTTTCCATTTCGGCGCGCAGTCACTGCACTTTGAAACCTTTGCCCATTGGTTTATGATGCAGGAAATCTTTTTTACCTGAAATTCTAGGCACAGTCACTGTGCCACTGGGTTACTCAAAATTAGAGCATTACGCCCTAATGGGGTCATACGGGTGCCACACTTGAGAACTGTTACTTCCCAGTCCTCTGTCACCACAATCACTGTGCTCCAAGCTCGCTGGCGCTCCACAGACTGTTTTAACACACTTGTGTGATATAAAGCATTCTTTCTCACGATCATTGATCCTGCATTCAGCTGGATCAGTTCTGTCACCGTGTGTGGTCCGGCTACTCCAGTTTCAACCTGTTTGCCTTTATTGTGCAGTAAATAACAAACAGGTAGGGTAAATCCGTCTCCAATGATGGGGGTATTTATACGCCCGTGCATTCCCTCTATATCTCCTGTTCCCCATCTCCCTGCCTCAGCCCCGTTCAGTCATTTTCGTAAATGACTGGAGATTTGCTGTCTACGCTTGCGTTTTCCCCTACTGCACGAAAAAATTAATGTTCATTCTTTCTTACTTACTTGCCTGAAAAAAAACCAGCAGGTCGAAACTCATTACTTCACTGCTTTTTGCGTTCATTTGGTCGCTCAACATTTGTTTTCATGTTTCACGTGCGTGGGAGTGCGTGCTTGTATGTGTGTGTGTGTGTGTGTGTGTGTGTGTGTGTGTGTGTGTGTGTGTGTGTGCGTGCGTGCGTGCGTGCGTGCGTGCGTGCGTGTGTGTGTGTGTGTGTGTGTGCGTGTGTGTGTGTGTGTGTGTGTGTGTGTGTGTGTGTGTGTGTGTGTGTGTGTGTGTTGTTGTTGTTGTTGTTGATTTATAGTCTGTTCATACTTGGTGATATTAGACTTTACGGGGGGGGGGGGGGGGGGGGGGGGGGTTGGGGGAGGGGGAAGGAGGAGTACACAGAGGAGAAAAGGTGAGAAATAATGTCAAGAACAGTACAAATTTAAATATAATCTGCACTATCATGGTCATAAAAATATGCTAATTTGAGATTGAGAGATAATTTTTGCAACATCAACAATTTCTGAACTGAAAGAAATAGCGTGAACCGGTTTAGATTTCGAGATTTCAATGTTTGCTTTTGAATAAAGAGCATTCAAAATGGGGCAATGGAAAAGTATATGTTCACCAGATAATGGCTTAGAACATGCACACGCTATTTGGGGAATATTTGGTCTTCCAAGAGTTCAAACGTATCTTGTATATTAAACAGAAATATGTCTAGGATACGTTTCCATTACACATTTATCTTGAGACTTCTCAATTCGGAAACAGCTTTCCAATAACGAATATATTTCATATATCTCTAACTTCAAATTAGTTTTTGCAGCATTGCTCATTACCCTGCGTCTGGCTAGTTTATCTGCTATTTCATTTCAATAAATACCACAGTGTGAGGGTACCCAGCAGAAGACTATATTTATTCCTGTGGAAATAATGTAATTAATTAGATGCTTTATTTTAAAGATTACATCTTTCCTTGTTTTAACATCCCAAACTTTCAAACTATCTAACACTGCCTTAGAATCAACACAAAATAAAATATTGCAAAAAATTATTACTATCACAAATAAAGAGTAACGCCATAAGAATAGCATACAATTCTGCCGTAAAAAATAGAAAATCCTTGTCCAAGGCTGTATGTTTTTTTAACTTTTAAAGCCGGAATAACAAACCTGAACCTGCACTTAACTGGCAAACGGAACCATCGTAAAAATTTGTAAATAATCTGAATATTTGTTTTCTAAGTTTTTCTCTCATTTTAGAAGTTAAAATGTTAATGTTGTAATTTTTTCCGGACATCAGTGTAATCTACATCTAAGATAGCTTGTCTATGTTCCCATGGAGTCACCTGGGGAACAACAAGAGCAGGTGAGAGAGAAGTGACATCAATATTGCATTTTTCAAAAGACTTTTTCGTGTAATTTCGAACGGGACAAAGATAACCTAGCTGTTGAACTCTTTTGAGATATTCAACATTTGAATCCATCAACACTTCGTTTTCGACTGAATTAGGCACTGAAAGACTTCTTGCGACATATTTGGCCACAGCTAATCTGCGTTGATCTGACAGTGATATCATATTAATTTCTTTGTACACCTTCAATGTGTTTTGTGTGCACTGGGACACCAAGCGCTAATTTGATAGCTTTGCTGTCTATACTTTGCAATTTTTTCAGTAGACTTTGAGGTGCTGAAAAATAAACTTCTTGTTCGTACACTAGTTTTGATCTTATTAGGGAAACAGCTAGGTGCAGGAGGGTTTTTGTATCTTGAGCCCATGGCTGAATACAAATTATTTTCAGTAAGTTTAAAGGTTTCCTTGTTTTTAGCTATCAAGCTTTCATGTAAAAACGCCAGTTAAGTTTAGGGGTTAAGCTCACACCCAGAAATTTTATGTTTTGTGAGTACTGCAATTCAGAATCATTCAATTTGAAGCTTGGCAAATACACTGGATTGTCTCCATTATTGAAAAACATTAACTGTGTTTTTTTTCATCTGAGAGAATAAGCCCGTTATTTTCAATAAATTTGTTCAGTTCATCTATCTCAAACTGATATATCTTCTGTATATGATTCGTAATTCTCTTGCCAGTATTCTTTCGGATATTTGTATTTATCCACATAGCAATGTCATCAGCATATTGTACTAAACTCACACACTTTTTGATATCTTTGGAAGATCATCAATAAGAATGTTAAATGACATGGGGGCTATAATAGAGCCCTGTGAAATTCCGATATCAATACTCTGAAAAGACGAGTAAACTTTCCCTATTCTTGTACATATGGATCTCTGCGATTAAAAAAAAAAAAAAAAAAAAAAAAAAAAAAAAAAAAAAAACACTTTTAAAGTATTGAAACATCGTTCCATTAATTCCTATTTCTTTCAATTTGTAAAGTAGTCTAGCGTGCCAGATACTATCATACACTTTCTGATATAAAAAAGGTAGCAAGTGTACTTTTCCGTCTGACAAACTGCTTTTTAATTTGACTTGTAAGTTTCACCAAATGATCTATTGTACATCGACCTTTGCGAAATCCCGCTTGATTCACTGGGATTATACTTTCTTTTTCAAAAAAATATGAAAGACGTTTTTGGATAATCTTTTCTAACAATTTTCCAACGTGAGAGGTTAGTGCTATTGGCCTGTAGCTACCAATATCTGACCTGGACTTACCTTGTTTTGGAACTAGGACTACAACAGATCTCTTCCAGATACTAGGGAGAGTTCCATTAAACCAACATTTTTGGTAAAATGAATGCAATAATCGTTTCCAATGTGAAGGCAAGTGGTATAACAGTTGATAGGATATACCATCTAGGGCCAACAGCACTTGAATTTTGAAGAAAAAGATTCTAACATCTCACAAAATTCATCATATGTAATAGGAGCGTTTAAATAATGGAAATGATTTGGTGGTGGATCCTGATAGATAGTTCGTTTTTCTTCCTCCTCTCTAAAACACCTGATAGATGGACTGAGACTAGACAGCAAGTTATTTTTCTGAAAATATTTTGATGAATGCCTCAGCTTTCTCCTGTGAGGATGGAAGAGCATCATTATCTAACTTAATTGGGTACTGTTGCAAGCAATAACCATTTTTCAATTTTTTTACCATTTTCCAAACCTTATGGATATCTTTGATTCTGATATTTTGGATCTACAAAATTCTGAGAAATGTATTCTTTTCGCCCGGGCAACGACCCTGTTACTGTTATTTTTGGCATGTTTCATCGCTAGGAAATTTTCATCTGTTCTTACTTTCAGCCAAGCTTTATAGGCTTCTTTTTTTAAGAGCTACAGCTATTGCACAATCTAAATTCCACCATGAATTACCAACATATTTCCACACTGTTGGGCATCGTTACAAATAGGAATAGATTTTCCGGTAGACTGTAAGAGATGTCGACAAAACTCTGTATAATATGCATCTATACCTTCATTTACAATGCTACGGAAATGTGTATTGGACAAGATCGATTCATACAGAGACCAATGTGCATTTTTATATGAAAACTTTGGGATACTATCTTCATTTCCATCTTCTTCATGTTCAATATGCTCCTTTAACTGTATGATAATTGGGAAATGATTGCTGCCCAAAGTATCATCCTCTGTTGACCATACCGAGTTTACTGCCAACTCCAGAGAAATTAAAGATAAATCAATAGAAGTAGTTTATGAGTGGAAATGTCTGGCAGTCTGGTAATACTACCATCGTTTAATACAACCAATTTGGAGTCAACGATATTTTCAACTAAACGGTTGCAAGTTGTAGTGGTGCAACCATATTCCCAAAATGGAGCATGCGCATTGAAATCTCCCAGTATTACCCCCATTTGTTGTTTGACAAAGGAAGGTTTTTTATCCAATCTGTATTATCTGCCTTTGGGCCATTGGGATAGTAAGCAGAAATGATGTTTAAATTTGTCTGCTTGTTCAATTTTGCGGTAACCCCAGTTGCGAAAACTCCAGCATTAGTAGGAATAGGAGGGTTCAGAGGACAATAATTTAGATCTCTTCTCACATAAATGGCGGTTTGAATCCTTTTACCATCATTCCTATAGTTATACAAAGGTGGATAATAAAAATTGCGTATTTTCGGTAGCTTATGAACATCTAGATTCAGTGATTGTAATGCTAGCACTGAATAATTATGTTGAATATATATGATTTTCAAATTGTAAGAGATTTGTTGATATTGACCGACAGTTCCATTGAAATAGTAATAAATTATCATTGGAAGTTTTCATAAGGCAAAAAGTTAACAGAATCAAATGGCAAGTGAAGTTGACCGGGAGCTTCGACACGACGACAGCACGAGGTGGGGGGAATGGCTCATGGCCCCAGGCGCCTCTCCCGTGTGGTTGATTCCGGCGATGTCTCCGGCATTGTTTTTCTGCCAAAAGAGACGATGGACATGCCGCCCCAGATTTCCGGCGAGGATGCTGGTACCTCTGTCAGACAGGTGGATGGCATCCCTCATGAGCCGGTTGTTGAGAGGATCAAGGTTCTCGTGGGAAAGAAGATTTTCTGCCCCGACCGGCTCCTACCCAGAGTTGAGTTTGCTGCAGGCTCATTTGGGAAGACTGGGACCACACAGTCGAATTTAATCCACTTAATGGATGCGTTTCTGAGAGTGTTGCTCAAATTTCCTGACCGACAC
>JADBJO010012099.1:17500-22500 GCA_016801955.1 Conus betulinus
TGCTAGTAGTTGTATCATAATAGTTACAGTACAACTTCCCAGTTCGAACATCACAGCACGTGTTCAGCAAAACTTCAGGAGCGCATCTTTAGTGAACTTCAACTTCTGCTTGCTTCTCATCCATTGACGCTCAACAGACAAGAGATAGAAGAAAAACTTTCAATACTTTTTTTTGGCACATCGAGAAGTTAGCAGTAAAATCGGGAAGGAAACACAAACTTACATTATCCCCTTCGCCCTCTGTTTTTTCGGTGGCAGCTCTTACCGGTAGACTTTTAACCAGAACGCAAGGGAAACAACTGGGCTCGAAATTGACCAACTGGGGTTCTGGTCTACAGTCACAAATAAAGCACAAACTCCTACACCGTGGTGGTCTGTCGAGTGCGAAGATTTTTCTTTTTCTTCTCCTTTTTTTTTTTTAAAATTATTTCCCTCTTCATTATTTTCCTACCTTTTCCGTAACGCACTCACAATCATCAGGTTGATTTTTGTTCTTCTGCTGTTCACGACCAACATCATTATGCGGATGACTCTGTCGTATACTTAGGGGTTTGCGAAGATTTGCGGTGTATTTGTCAGACATAATTTTGATTTCAGCTTAAGGGGTGGGTGGGGGAGAGAGAGAGTGGAGATGAGGAGGGAGTGGGGGGAAAAGAAGGGGGGTGGGGGGGTGTAGGAGGAGGCGGGGTGGGGGTGGGAGGGGGGATGTTGTTGGTGTTTGATTGATGGGAGGCGAGTCTGAACCTGAAGCCGTAATGTATAGGCTTGGAATCAGAGAGAGAGAGAGAGAGAGAGAGAGAGAGAGAGAGAGAGGAGGGGGGGGGGGGGGGGGGGGGGTAATCCAGC
Source organism: Conus betulinus (assembly GCA_016801955.1). Classification (NCBI taxonomy): domain Eukaryota; kingdom Metazoa; phylum Mollusca; class Gastropoda; order Neogastropoda; family Conidae; genus Conus; species Conus betulinus. The sequence continues at coordinate 18,347 of JADBJO010012099.1, forward strand.
CAAGCAATGTCCGTGAAAAAAGACAGGCTGGCCCTTCCACAGACGTAAGCAAGGATGGCAACTGGAGGAAGTATAGAGAGACCCAGAGGGTTGAAGAGGGAACCCAACCGGTCCTGGCCTGCATCGTGGAGTATCTGCGGTGCACGCTGCAGGCTCTCTGGCTCGAGATGCTGGCCCTTGCTAAGATCATCATCAGGGTACAAATCAGGCCACGGCTCAATACTGAGAGCTCCTCTGACCCCCTGGACTCTCCACAGAGCCCACCCAGCCTCACGCCGGAGTTGACCTGTGGGGCTTTGATTCACCTTTCAGGCCCACCTTAATCTTCCAGATTGGGCTGGAAGTCTCGAATGCTAAGTCGTTTAATGAGCACCACAGTCCACACACTGCTCGCTCTCTTTCCACCCTTATCCTCGCGAATATATGTTACGGTGAAATTTTAAACAACAAACAAAAAAAATTCAGGACAGCAGTTTGTTCAGCTCCTCGTCATTACGGACGGCCAAACTGCAGGTGACGATTCTGAAGTAGCGTTGTCTGCTAGCTTCAGCACTTGTTTACATTTGTGTCTGTACGCATGTGCAACGTTTGTATGTGTGCGTGCACGCACATATATATATATATATATATATATATATATTATATATATGTAAAATTATATAACGAAACTTGCTCTTATGTCTTAGATTGAAGAAATAGGGGAAACATAAGCATTCGTGTCAACAGTGGTAGTCAATTCTGCCTAACTGACTGTACGTACTTGAGAGGGCCAATGGAGAATAATAAACGCTTCTCAAAAATGAGCCTTTAGCAAACTTATACTCTGAAAGGGAAAGACAATTTTCAACGAGAGAGAAATTTCACTAACATATAACACCTGATCAGATACCGGTATTTTGAAACACCTGACCAGATACCGTTATTTTGAAATCTGATTGTTTCTTCTCGGTGACCTGAAAAAGTGGTAGAGCGCCTTCGCTGCCTTTTCAGTTCTAAGAAGAATGCTATCCCAGAAAATGGCTGGTGTGCAATACCGTAGTATGTTTTGTTGAGTTTCAAAAAATTGAACAAAGACGCCACCTAAGAAGCAAAACAAAATCACGAAAGAGCAAAACAAGCTACATTTTCTTGTGAAAAGTAGAAAAAAAAAAAAAAAAGACAACTTCTTAAGACACAAGTGCTGAGAGCCAGTTCTGGGAATGAATCTGCAAGGACTAAATTATAATAGACTAATAAATTCCAGGGATAAGTAACCGAACACCATTCCAGTAACTAACAGAGCAGCTTGGTGTTGCAATGACTGCAACAAATATTCAGTTATATAAAAAAACATGCTCTTATGTCTTAGATTGAATATATATATATATATATATATATATATATATATATATATATATATATATGCGAGTCAAGAGGCTCGCAGCGCTGAGCGAGACTGACGTCATATTCTGACGGCACTGTGTTGCGCGAAGCAAACGACCAATGGCGTTCACGCCGTGAGATGACAACCCTCCCAGCGACATCCGTCCGCTATATAGTGGGTTGGGGCCACCTGCTTAATCCACTGATCTTTTATCACCGTCAAGATGAACAACAAGCGTTCGGCAGAATCGGCGCCACAGGAGGAGCTGCAATCCAAGCGACCCAGGCTGATGGATTCAGCGGCCTCTGATACGAAGCAACGAAGGCAGCATATGCAGAAGGAGATTGGCCACATCGGTCAAGGCCTCAGTCCAGAACATCAGCCGCTGGCCAGAATCATGCAGGGAGGATACTCCTACGCATGTGCAAGGTTCTTGAAAGAAAAACGGCTCCTGCCGGTGCTGATCCGAAGACGGCTCCCGGCACTGCCTTCCTCATTTCAGGCCCTTTTCAGGGCACCCAGTATTCCCACAGAGGGGTGGATATCTCGTTGCAAAGTGTTACAGGGGGACTTGCTTCAATGGCAGTGCCTCTGCACATGCACACACGCGCGCGCGCGCGCTGAGCACACTCGCACACACAAGTAAAAAGAACACACCAATGCTCTCTCTCTCGCTTTCTCTCTCTCTCTCTCTTTCTCTTTCTCCCCTCTCTCTCTCTCTCTCTCTCTCTCTCTCTCTCTCTCTCTCACTCTCTCTCTCACACACACACACACACACACACACACACATACACACACAAAGTGCATACACACGCACACACAAACATGAATACGCACACTCAAACTCTCTCTCTCTCTCTCTCTCTCTCACACACACACACACACACACACACACACACACACACACACACACACACACACACACACTGATACGCACACACACACACACACACACACACACACACACACACACACACAACGCACGCACGCACGCACGCACACACACACACACACACACACACACACACACACACACACACACACACACACACACACACACACAGTGCATACGCTCACCAATTTGAATACGCACACACAGAAACACGTGAGCAAATTGAACGTCCTTTTGGCTCGAGGCCAATAATGTTTGTTCGTATGTACCACCAGACAATTCACCATGTTATACTTTTTGCATCATTGAAAATGGCATCACTGATCTAGAAGCCTGTATTGCTGATGCTTTACTAGCTCTGTCTGAAGCGTTTTTAACTTTAATCTGGAGATTTGAACAGCAGAACATCTGACATTCCATAATATTAGAATGCGCATGAAATTGTCGATGATTTTTAATCAAATTGCGGACCAGAGATGTGTAATATATGTTCCGAAGATAAATGCTTAAACAGATGGTGATAAGTCATTTTTAGATATGTGTACATCACTAGGTCTATGTATGTTAAACAGTGTACGTAATGGTGACTGACATTTTACATACCTATCAGAGACTGAAAGCAGTGTGAATGACTAGCATCCTGTAATTTGTTTGCTGTCATCCATCTGTCTGGTAAACTGTATGTAGCGGAACGAATTGATGATGACCGTTTACCTTTATGATTTAGCAGTGGTTCTCTTCGTAACATGAAAAGCAAGACATACGAAAGCAAGAACAACTAGTTATTAAAACACATTCCAGTGGCAAGATGAACACACTCATTTGTTTAATGAGCAAAGATGAAAATGCTGATTTTTGTTTAATGAGCAAATGAATGAGCAAAGTGACACTGTCATTGATTGGAAGGGCTATTGCTCTTATTGACCAGGATGAACGGACTCTCTCCTATCAATCAGATGATGGGTCCAGGGCAGGGTAAGGGGTGAACCCGGAGTGGGGGACGGGGAAAAGTGAAGTAAGGTCACACACACACACACACACACACACACACACACACACACACACACACACACACACACACACACACACACACACACACACACACACACACACACACACACACACACACACACACACACACACACTCACCACACACTCACTCTCTCTCTCACACACTCTCTTTCCCAAATACATACACACACACACACAATGTGTGTGTGTGTGTGTGTGTGTGTGTGTGTGTGTGTGTGTGTGTGTGTGTGTGTGTGTGTGTGTGTGTGTGTGTGTGTGTGTGTGTGTGTGTGTGTGTGTGTGTGTGGGTGTGTGAGTGTGTGTGTGTGTGTGTGTGTGAGAGAGAGAGAGAGAGAGAGAGAGGAGAGAGAGAGAGAGAGAGAGGCGTTTTAGAGAGGTGGTGGATATGAACATCTGTATACTCTGTATACACATGTTAGTTGAAAAAGATACTTTAGTTTCTCTCAACTCTCTCCTTTTACCACAAATTGTCTTCATGCATTTTTCAGTTCTTAATGCATTTTAGCTGTTATTCTGACTGTGATCTGTCCCATTGATATACATGGCTGGGAGGATTAGGCCCTAGAGTCTTCATTTACATACTTCAGTTTTAATTTGCCAATAAACGCATCCGAAATATCCAAGGCAAACTGTCCGGGGCAGATGTGTTGGCGGGTCAACATGACCGTACACCGTGAAGGACAGGCTCGGGAGGAACGTGAAGGAGTTCAGCTGATGGCCCACGATGTCTTCTCTCTATTGTGTGTGGGTTACATCCCCTGCCAGCCCGACCACTTGTCCGTTGACACGATAACGTTTGTTTACAAGTTGAAAGTCAATACCGCCGTTGACACTAATGAGCCGTTGTCCTTTCCTCATGACCGCTAA